>SJYX01024335.1:243808-295658 GCA_006410675.1 Oreotragus oreotragus | reverse complement strand
TGAAATTAATCCCTTGTGGATCACATCATTCGCAAATATTTTCTCCCAGTCTGTAGGTTTTCTTTTTGTATTGTTTGGGGTAGGGGACGACAGAGGATGAGATGGGTGGAGCACTCATTCCTTACCAGGTGCCATGCTAAGCTGTTCAGGTCAACTTTAGGATCTATTCCTACCAACCAAGTGGGCTGGGCAGGCCAATGATCACCCCCATTTTACAGATGAAGAAACTGAGGCACAGAGAAGAGACTCACCTGACAAGAACCAGGTCTTAGACCCTGGCCTTGACCTGAATTTCCCAAACTGGGGGTCTGAGACAGGCAGGACAGTGTGGTAAGGAGCAGCGTTTTTATCTTAATAGATATGCCTTCATTTTAATGTGCATCAGAAGAAAAAAAAAAGTAACTAAGAAGCCAGTAAGTTCCAGATAAGGAACTTATAAAGGGCTTCCAGTAAGCCCCTTGCTGCTGCTGCTAGGTTGCTTCAGTCGTGTCCGACTCTGTGCTACCCCACAGACGGCAGCCCACCAGGCTCCACCGTCACTGGAACTCTCCAGGCAGGAACACTGCAGTGAGTTGCCATTTCCTTCTCCAATGCATGAAAGGGAAAAGTGAAAGTGAAGTCACTCAGTCGTGTCCGACTCTCAGCGACCCCTTGGGCTGCAGCCTACCAGGCTCCTCCACCCATGGGATTTTCCAGGCAAGAGTACTGGAGTGGGGTGCCATTGCCTTCTCCGAATAAGCCCCTTAGGAGGGGCCAAAGCAGGTATTCAGTGGCAATTATACTCACTGGTAAAGAAACTGCCTGCCAGGGCAGGAGAAGTGGGTTCGATCCCTGGCTCTGGAAGATCCCCTGGAGAAGGGAATGGCAACCCACTCCAGTATTCTTGCCTGGAAAATTCCATGAACAGAGGAGCCTGGTGGCAGGTTTCAGTCCATGGGCTTGCAAAGAGTCAAACGCAACTGAGCACATGTGCTAGTCCTGCCTTTGGCTTTTCACAGGTCCTCCTGGGATTACTGCACTGGGCCTGAATCCAGCTTTAAATACCACCATCTGCCCCTGTTTTCCTTCTCTGAAAGTTTTCCCATTTCACAGATGGTAAAGTAAAGCCCAGTCCAGGTCAAATGGTAGAAGCCTGGACTTCTCCTGAGAGGAGCAGAGAAGGAAACTCGAGACTATGGGAGGCAAGGGCCTCAGGGTAGAGTACAGTATCTAGAAGACCAGGAATGAACAAGGCCTTAAGCCGGACTGATCTGGGTTCAAATCTAGACTGGTTGCCCAGCTGCGGTACCTTCTACGAGTCCATCACCTTCCCCAGCCCAGGTCCCCTCGCCTATGAAACGGGAGTAAACATGTCCACAGACGACCTCCGGGAAGGTGAGAACTGACAAGAGTGAGGGTGGCTGAGGTTGTGCTCAACAAAGGTAAAGCGCTTATGGTTGGTAAACTGAGGCCAGAAAGGGAAGGGGCTGCTTGGAGTCCCACAGCAAGTGAGCAAGAGAGCCGGCACCAGAAGCCAAACCTGGCTGGTGAAACTGCTGCAGGTATTCTCAAGGCTGGCTTAAAGATTAACCCCAGCTTCCTAGGATATACTGGGTGGGGCCCTAGCTGGAGGAGCAGGTTTCTCAGCCCTCATTCACTCCTCAGACAGGCCTGCAGGCCTTTACTGGGGGCCCTGGGCTGAGGGCGGGGTGTTCATCCAGTGTTGTGCTGAAGCTGGCTCTTCTCTCGCGCAGGAGCAGATCGAGTTCATCTCTTCCCAACTCCACACTCAGTGATATCATCCTGGTAGCTTGACGTCAGCAGAAGTGGAACTTTTAACACCACAGAAACCAGCCAACACGACAAATCAAGGCTTTTTTTTTTTTTTTTTTTAAATTCCAGAGAGCGTGTTGTTAAATATTTACCAGCCCATCACTAAATTCATCCCCAGGAGTTCAGTCGAAAGTTCTGGGCTTCTTCTAAAGCTTGGATAACAAGAGTGCTTAAAAGCATAGACTTCAGACGCACAGACCTCGGTTCAAGTCCCATCTCTGCCACTCCATGGTTACCTCTCCTTGAGGGGAGCAGAGTTTCTCTGAGCCTCACTATGCCAACCTGCAAAAGGAGCTAAAGAGAGTGCTCCCCTCAGAAGACTCATGTGAACATGAAATGAAGCAATGTCCCCTCAGTGTGTCTCAGCCCTTTTCATACCCTACTGCTGTCTTGGAGGAGAGGGGGCAGCTGGGACCCCTCTTGGCTCTGTGAGCGCATATGGGGCCTTCCACCTGGAGCCACCAATGGCTCGGCTCAGCCGCTGAGGTTCTCAGGAAGTCTTTTGGGAGAATGTGGCCAGCACGGTGGTTTCATGATTGAGCGTTGGAAGAGTTCGTTATTTTCAGCCACCCCTCTGGGTCTTCACTCAGGCTGTAACCCCACCAGGAATGCTCCCCCACCTCTCTAGCTTCCCAACCCTCCCTGTCCATCATGGTCCTAAGTAAGTGTGGCCTCCTCCAGGATAAGTTTCCTGACAATCCTCTGCTGGACGCACACCCCGAGCCGTTTGGGAGTGTCTGTCCCCACCCAGAGGGCAGGGACTCTGGCCTGTTCCCTGGCACAGAGTAGGCACTGCCAAGCGACACTCTCTGGCCAAGAGAGCACTGGGATTAGGGATATACATACAAGATTTCTAACTCTTCCATTCATTGACTATGTGATCCTGCCCTCTCTGAGCCTCAATTTACTCATCAATAAATTGGGAGCAATACCCTTACCAGGATTATGCAGGTGCAAGAGTTGCTTGCTGGTCTAGCCTGGGGAACTGGTGAGTGACTCTTTGTATTTTGCTTAAAAGATTGTTAGTAAAACAGCAGCTCATTGCTTCATACCTGCCAATCATTCATCTTTGTCCATGAACGGCAAACACGGGTCACCGATAATATACCCAGCCCCTTGCCAGGCCTGGAACACCAAGAGGGATAATTTCCCAACTCCAAGCACCCAGCAGATGACAGATGTTACTGATGTCAACACTGTGGAGATGCTGAGCACCAGCTGTATACAGCTGTCTGTCTCTGGAAACCTCCTCTCTTTTCCTCCCCCCAACTTGGGTCAAAGCCACAACCGAGGGCAGGATGAAGCATGTGGGGTGAGGCCTGGCTCCTCACAGCTGGCAGCAGACCTGTGGCAAGAGTTTTCCCATGCCATAGGATCAGGACACTGCCTGCACCTCCCCCAGGCTATTCGCCTCACCCACCCTGAGCCCAGCACATCCTTGGAAAGCCACTGGAAGCTGACCCATCCCAGGCACTGGGTGGGAAATTCCAGACCCGCCCTCTCATCCCCTAGATAGTCTGCTGCGATTGAAAGAACCAGGCTCAGGGCTACAGGACAAGATGGGAAAGAAGACAGGTTCTGGCCTGAGGCTGTGAAATGGGTTTGGCACCTCTCCTGGCACTACACAGGGATGTCCAGGGCATCAGCCTCGCCAACTGCTTGGCCCTTGCTTGGGAAGCCTCAATCAGTTCAGTTCAGTTCAGTCGCTCAGTCGCGACTGACTCTTTGCGACCCCATGGACTGCAGCACACCAGGCACTGAGTCGCTGATGCCATCCAACCATCTCATCCTGTCGTCCCCTTCTCCTGCCTTCAATCTTTCCCAGCATCAGAGTCTTTCCCAGTGAGTCAGTTCTTTGCATCAGGTGGCCAAAGTATTGGAGTTTCAGCTTCAGCATCAGTCCTTCCAGTGAATATTCAGGACTGATTTCCTTTAGGATGGACTGGTTGGATCTCCTTGCAGTCCAAGGGACTCTCAAGAGTCTCCTCCAACACCACAGTTCAAAAGTATCAATTCTTCGGCACTCAGCTTTCTTTAGAGTCCAACTCTCACATCCATACATGACTACTGGAAAAACCATAGCTTTGACTATGGGAAGCATGACTTTGACTATGGGAAGCCTGCCTCCCTGTTATCACAGCAGCTTGTTCCACCCTGAAGCGCCTGCTCTGGTCCATCTGCCTGGAATGCCCTCTACCCGCCAGCCCCTGGCGAAGCCTTACTCTTCCTTCCTCTGGTCAGTCAATATTTACCGAACGTCTACTGTATGCTAGGATCTGTGCTCTGCACATCCACCTCTGGGATTCAGTAGAGAATAAGTCAAGTCTGGTCTCTGCCTTGGAGATGTTCATAGTCTGGAGGAGCAGGGAAGAGTGGCAGTGTGGTGCTTGGCACAGTGATGGGCAAGCATTGCGGGGTGGAGGGAAGGGGCTCTGACTCTGCATGTGTGATGGAGTCCGGGTGAAGGAAGGAGGATGTCTATGGAGAATACAGAAGCTGGAGGAAGTAGTTGAGGTAAAAGACAGGCAGAGAAGGCGTTCTGGGCAAAGGGACCAGCATGAGCAAAGACAGAGGCTGAAAACCCTGTTTGGAAGCAGGTGCAGGCAGAGCTAAAGGAGCACAGTGTAATGAGCAGTGGGCGCCTGGGCTGGGGGAAGGGAGGTGGGAAGGGAGGCTGGGGGAGCCCTGAAGATGTTTGAATGTCAGACTTGGCTTCTGTCCTGGAGGCAATGGGGAGCCATGAAGGGTTGGTCGAGAGGTGCTGTCCCTGAGCAGGGGGCAGATGGAGGGGTGGGAGGAGCAGTCTGGGGGCTTCTGGGCTGTTGACAACTACAGCTGAGGACCAGGGGAGGTGGAGCCCCTGGTTTACAGGGGGTGTGTGTGGGGGGACACAAACCTATATTCCAGGGAGTGAGGCCAAACTGGCCCAAAGGCCTAAGACCCAGGATGCCAAGGGAATGCCCCCAATCCCATGAGAGCTGGGAGCAAGTGAGCATATGTGTCCTCAGAGGCCGGGCTCTGGAGGGGTGGTCAGCCAACTGCAGGCTCCTGCAGCATCTGCCCACCTCCAGGGAGGGATGGAGACAGTGAGCACCTGAGCAGATAGAGGCCAAGCGAAGAGCAACGAGTGAGAGCGCTGACCTCTGAATGCCACCCGGCACACTTAGAATCCTTGTGGCCCACCTTCTGGGTCTGTACGGTCACTTCACAGGTGGAAATGTGTGATTCCAATTTCTATTCTCAGCCTGGAGTCTGGAGACAGAACAGAGGCTGCCCATGTGAAAATAGGGGAGACTCTTGCCCCCCCACTAAGAAACTCAGCTATTCATCACATCACTCCCCTCAGTTGAGGCCCGGAGAGGGACAGACACTCTCCCAAGGTCACACAGAGAGTTACTGGCCAGCAGAACCTGCCCTCCTCCACCCCAAGCCTCCTTTCGCCATAATCTCAGAATGTTTGTGAGAAAAGATAAAAGGAACCAGGGCCCTTGATCTGCCTGACCTGGCAGGGGGGCAGAGGGCAGGGCGGAAATCTGCAGCCAGAGCTGTGACCCCAGACATCAGAGGGGGTGAGAAACCTGCTGAGCTGAGAGGAGACAGTCTGCAACAGGAGGGCTTCAAAGAATGCTTGTGAAAATAATCAGCATCGCGACAGCCCACAGTGACCGTGTCCAGAGCTCCCTGGGCAGTGCCCTGTTCTGGGGTCTCTGCATAGCAATGTGCAACACTACAGTGTGGGAGCTATTGTTATTCCTATTTTACAGATAAGAAAACTGAGGCGAGGCAAGGCAATGTGCCCCAGGGAGGGAGGGCAAGACCTTAATCTCAAACCCTCCTGAGTCTGAAACTCAGTCTCTGTGGTTCTGTCCCACCCAGACCTTGGGCGTATTTCACATCCAGTAGGGAGAGCGAGACCCCCAGAGCTGGACGCCACCCGTGACCCCTCCTACCCTGAGCCTCCGCTTCCATTTCATGGAATGTCCCCATCTCCCACATTTTCCAGGTGTGTTGGGTAGATGGAACGTAGCAAAACTAGATACTAGAGAAGAAAAAAACTAGATACTAGAGAAGAAAAAAATGGTAACTCAAGGAGGGGTGCATAACTCCCAGGTCATTAGATGGGGGGTGCTCACCGTGCCTTCCTTCCTCCAAGAGAGAACAGCTTGGGGTAAGAGGCAGTAACATTACCTTGGAGAGATCTGACAAACACTTCCTCAGCCAGGTGGTAAGATCTACATCAACAGGGATAGGTCACGATGATACGATGTGCCCTTAATATGATATGATATGATATGACGAACATAGGTGGTAAGAGCTACATAAACAGGGATAGGTCATGATAATAATATGTGCCCTTGATATGATATGATATGATATGATATGACGAACATAGGTGGTAAGATCTACATCAACAGGGATAGGTCACGATGATACTATGTGCCCTTGATATGATATGATATGATATGATATGATATGATGAACATAGGTGGTAAGATCTACATCAACAGGGATAGACCACGATGATACCATGTGCCCTTGATATGATATGACACAGCACTTCACCTCTGTGGTCTTCTTCCCCCAAGTCCACAATCCCAATGTCATCATGAGAAAGACATCAGACACAGTCCAAAGACATTCTACTCAACAGCAGACCAGTTCTCCTCGAAACTGTCAAGGTCATAGAAAACAAGGAAAGTCCAAGAAATTTTCATAGCCAAGAGGAGCAGAAGGAGACATGATGATTAAATGTAATATGACATCCTGGTTGGGATTCTGGAACAGAAAAAGGACATTAGGGGAAAACTTAGCACTCTGAATGAACTATGGACCTTAGTTAACGATAGTACACTGAGATTGGCTTATTCATTGGAACAAATCTACCATCCTGATGGAAGATGGCAGTTATAGAGGCAACCAGTTGGGGGATATATGCCATGTTGGGCTTCTCTGGTGGCTCAGCGGTAAAAAATCTGCCTGCAGTGCAGGAGATGAGGGTTGGATCCCTGGGTGGGGAAATCCCCTGGAGAAGGAAATGGCAACCCATTCCAGTAGTCTTGCCTGGGAAATCCCATGGACAGAGGAGCCTGGTGGGCTTCAGTCCATGGGGTCCCAAGAGTCGGACACGACTTAGTGACTAAAACCACTGCCACCTTATGCTATGTTNAAATCCCCTGGAGAAGGAAATGGCAACCCATTCCAGTAGTCTTGCCTGGGAAATCCCATGGACAGAGGAGCCTGGTGGGCTTCAGTCCATGGGGTCCCAAGAGTCGGACACGACTTAGTGACTAAAACCACTGCCACCTTATGCTATGTTATGTTCTTTAAAAAAGGACAGAATTTTAGGATAGACTGGAAGCCAAGAGAGTTGTCACTAAACATTTCCTTTTAAAACTTGGAAAACCAAGGACTGGGGAATGGAAGAGATTTTCCTAAGGTCATATGCAAGTTCATGACAACCTGAACTAGGATCAAGGGTTCTGGATGGCACAGGTATTTATCAAATGCCTACTGTACACAGGACACCAGCCTAGGTCCTTGAGAGTTTCAGAGTTTTGTCCATAGGTCAGCACCTCCCCTGGGCCAAGTGTGCAGGGACACAGACCCTGCCCATTGAGGGCTGTCAGATCAGAAGGAGAAACAGATGCTGAGACACCCTGAGCAGGAGAGCCAGAGAGCCATGAACTTCCATGTCCGGAAGATACAGCCCCACCGTCTGCAACCCACGTGATCTTGCTAAGCCTCACGATGCTGCTTCATGGAAAGGAGCTGGTAATGGACCCTTCTCTCTGTGATGCTAAATGATGCTAAGAGGAGGCAATAAGGTGTTGGACCCTTCTCTCTGTGATGCTAAATGATGCTAAGAGGAGGCAATAAGGTGTTGGAGCTCTGGGGGATCTAATACAGCACTTTGGGCACTGAAATTTCTCAACAAACAATGATTCCTTATTTTCAAGTGCAGTCTGAGTGCTGGAGAGCTCAGAGAGGGAGCGATTTGTCAAGTTGCTTTGGTGGGGCTTTCTTGGGGGGCTTCCTAGGTGAAGGACCTTTCAATTGGGTCTTGAAGGATGGGAAAGAGTTTGCCAGGGAGAGAGGATGTGGAAACTGCGGCCCCAGCCACCAGAGTTCACCACCTGGTCTGGCAGAGAAGGAAACGCATCGAGCAGCTCTCTGAGGGCATTCCCACGGGACGGGACTTCCCCATTTCTTGGTCTTGATGCCTCCTTCCTGACCTCCCCTGGGCTTTCGGGTTCACCACTGCCTTGAATCAAGGGCAGAGGCAGCGGGGATGGGCGAGGGCGGGGGCGGCCACCAGAGCTGAACAACTCCAGGACTGTCTGGAAATGAAACCCAGCCCTGCCTCCCACTCACCAGCTGAGTGTCGCTTATACAACTTCCTCCTTCTGCTCTTGTTCAGGAATGACTCTGGGGCCGGGCTCTGCTGGTTGGGGAGACTGCCCCAAAGTCTGGGCTCGGAGCCTCCTGGGGTCTGCTCTGGTCACTCAAAGACTCAGACACTTGGTCTCATGTCCCGCCCCTGCCCTCCAAAGTATACTTTCTCCTTCCTACCTCCATTCATCTGCCTGTGATTGCCCGCCCACTCCCCTCCACTGGTCCAAACCCCAGTTGCCCTCCTCAGCCCATCCTGAGCTCCTCCCGGAGGCCTTCTGTAGAGACCCCTCCTGGTCCCTGTATCCTCTCTACCCATTCATGCCTCCTGCCTGGCAGGCAGATCAGCAGCGAGCGAGACTGGCACAAACCCTGTCTTTGCCGCGGGGGCCTCTAGGCTCTATGTCCCATGCATCCTGCAGGTTCTGTCCACACCTGGGGTGGGGAATCGGAAGTCTGGTACAGCCTCTGCACCATGTGATCTTGGGCAAGTCCCTTCCCCTGTCTGGCCAGCGTTGTTTCCATAGCTGCTGAGGGGAAAGGTTCAATGCCACGTCTAGGGAGCCTTAATTAAGGGAACAGGCAGGGGAGATGGAAAGGGTTCCCCCACCAACCCCTATTCTGTCGACCCCAATACAAAGCTTCCCTCTGAGTGGGACGGGTAAAAGGCAGACTCAGAGCTTCAGTTCATCGGAATTTCTGAGTGGAAACAGACAAGGGGGCCTGGGAAAGGAGCCTATGAGGTGGCCAGATATCATGATTAAGAGCAACTATGAAGACAGGACTTCGAATACTGCCTGGATAGCTCTGTGGCCTTGGGCAAGGCGCCTGACCCTGTCATCCTCACTGGTATCATTTGTAGACTAGGGGTAACTGCACACATTTCCTTTGGTTTTTAGTGATTAGCATGACACCTGCTTCTTCCTCTTGTTCAGTCACTCAGCTGTGTCCAGCTTTTTGTGACCCCATGGACCGCAGCACACCAGGCTCCCCTGTCCTTCAGTGTCTCCCAGAGCTTGCTCAAACTCATGTCGATTGAGTCGACGATGCCATCAAACAACCTCATCCTCTGTCACCCTCCTCTCCTCCTGCCCACAATCTTTCCCAGCATCGGGGTCTTTTCTAATGAGTAGGCTCTTCATATCAGGTGGCCAAAGTATTGGCGATTTCAGCTTTCACATCAGTCCTTATTGAATATTCAGGGCTAATTTCCTTTAGGATTGAGTGGTTTGATCTCCTGGCTCTCCAAGGGACTCTGAAGAGTATTCTCCAGCACCACAGTTGAAAAGCATCAATTCTTTGGCACTTAGCCTTCTTTATGGGACCATGACACATACTAGATGCTCAGTAAATGGATATTATTACTATTGTTATTATTATTATTTCTGGTGTAGCCAGTTTACGGTTCCATTAGAAAAGTGGACAGCTGTGACAGTCTTAAAATTAGCAGTGTACATCTATATATTTTGCCCTGGAAAGAGTTCATACTCTACTAGTACCTTTAAATGTTATAGTATTAACAATATAATCCCATTTCCGTTTTTTTAAAAATGTGGGAGTAGGGAAAATAACAGGAATAAACACTACCATGTTCGAGCAGTTGTCCCGGGGGTAGGGTGTGAGGGGGCAACTCACAGATGAGCTTAATGATTTTTTCTTCTGTGCTGATCTTTATGTTTCAAATTTTCTAAAATGAGTCGTGATTTTTGTTGTTCAGTTGCTCAGTCGTGTCAGGCTCTGCAACCCCATGAACTGTAGCACACAAGGCTTCCCTGTCCTTCCCCATCTCCCACAGCTTGTTCAAACTCATATCCATTGAGTCAGTGATGCCATGCAACCATCTCATCCTCTGTCGTCCCCTTCTCCTCCTGCCTTCAATCTTTCCCAGCATCCAGGTCTTTTCTAATGAGTTGGCTCTTGCATCAGGTGGCCAAAGTACTGGCGCATCAGCTTCAACATCAGTCCTTCCAATGAATATTCAGGATTGGTTGAGNTGCAACCATCTCATCCTCTGTCGTCCCCTTCTCCTCCTGCCTTCAATCTTTCCCAGCATCCAGGTCTTTTCTAATGAGTTGGCTCTTGCATCAGGTGGCCAAAGTACTGGCGCATCAGCTTCAACATCAGTCCTTCCAATGAATATTCAGGATTGGTTGAGGTTGTGATACGGGGGCAACAGAAAGTGATAGAGATTATCTGTGACTTGATCGGCTGCCTCACTGGTCTGGACGCCCAGGGCCAGGCCTGGTCGTAGACTCCACAGCTCAGGGCTCCTGGGGGCCAAGGTCCATGAGGGTGAGCTGGCCCTGCACCTGGTCTCTCCCCACCCACTCTGGGTGACCTACCCCCACCCTCCACCCCCAAGTGCCTCCACCTGGGATCCTGTGGCTCATTTTGCTCCTGGCCCCACCTGATGAGGGAGAGCCAGGCTCCCAGGGGAAGTGCCTGGTTCTCGTCCATGATGTTCCGGGGCCCTGCTCTTTCCCTTTCCCTAGACCTTGGCTCACCCCGTGTATGTCCACAAGCCCTTCCAGGATGGGGCAGAGGCAGGTAATGAGGAGGGGTGCTCCTTGGCCTGGGGCCTGGGTTTGGGGCCGAGGGCACAGCCCATAGTAGCCCAGGAGGAGCCCACAGTCTACAGGCTCCCGCTCCTCTCCATCTTGGTCCGGTTCTCCCCAAGCAGAGCCTGAAGCCACAGTCCTCTGGGAAGGGATCGCAGAAGCCGCAGGGAGGGGACAGGAAGAGACTCGGAAGAGGACAGGCCAATAAAGGAGGCTGATCCAGGTCACTGCCGGAGGCCACAGGCGCTCCAGTTCCTCTGAGACCTCAAATGAGTCTCAACATGCCTCCACAACTGTCCATCCTACGGAGATTTTGTCCCTGACTTCTGACTCCCTTTGGCTTCGGGATTGCCCCCGGGCTGTTAACTCCCTCACATTCCATGACCAAGCCTGCTCCCTGCCTCCAGAGAGCCAGAGGGAGAAGAGTCCAGAAGGGAGCACCCACCCAGCTTCACCCCAGCCCCACTCCCATGTCTTGGTCTCTCTTTAGAGCTTTGGACCCGTCTGTCCATCATCCTCCGGATCCTTCCCCAGGACACGCTCCCCTCCCCAACTCTGGCATCCTGGATGCTCCCCCACCCCCAGAGCTCAGGTGGGCTTGGAGCATCCAGACAGCATCCAGGCCTCTTCATGATCTCCCAGCCTCTGGTCTCCCCATCCCCCACTCTTCCTCTAACAGCCCTCGCCTTCCTATTTTCAGGACACAACTCTGTCCTTCAGTGACTCCCCTGTGGCCTCAGGCCACAGCCCATAAAAGAGGCCACACAGGGCCGGACAGCCTCTCCAGTCCTGTCTGCATCCTCCCCAGGGCTGAACTGAACCAGCAGCACTGTCTCACCTTTGCTCTCTGTTCCACAGGGATGATCCTTTCCCCGCCTCCCTTCCCAGGTTAATCCTCTTCATGCTTTGGCCCCTCCCCTGACCCCCTCTAGGCTTCCCTGGTGGTTCAGTTGGTAAAGAATCTGCCTGCAATGCCAGAGACCAGAGTTTGATCCCTGGGTCGGGAAGACCCCCTGGAGAAGCAGGAGATGGCATCCCCCGGAGATGGCAACCTACTCCAGTATTCTTGCCTGGAGAATCCCACGGACAGAGGCGCCTGGTGGGCTATAGTCACGGGGTTGCAGAGTGGGACACGACTGAGCGACAAACACACATACACAGTGATTCCCCTAGTCTGGGTCAAAGCTTCACAAACCTCATCTGCCTGTCTCACAAGGAATGTTCAGTTGACCATTCCCCCCACCACGGGCCAAGAGCTCCAAGCGGGTAGAGTTTGGGCAGGGGTCATCCTTATACCCCAGCACTGCCCCCCCCCTCCCTTACCCACAGGGCTTGACACTGAACAGGCCCCAGGCTTGTCAGGACAGGAATCTCAGGCCTGGATTTCCCAGCTCCACAGAAACACTGCCAGGCCTGTCTCGGGCCCTGCCTGAGGCTAACACATTCACTCAGCCTTCCATACCAGGAACTGGGCCAGCCACTCAGGTCACACTCCAAGTCTGGCCTCACCTCTCCTGGCGGCTCAGGGAGGGGCTCGGGGGGGTTGGGGAGCCCAGCAGGAGCTAGAGAGGAACCCGGCCCTCCCTGTCTGATGCCTCTCCCATCCCAGCGACGGGGGCTGAGGACGCACCTCCCCGCAACCCCAGTTTGAACCAGGTCTCTTGCCGCCTCCTGTCGCTGTGGTCTGTCTTCAACTTCTACCTCATCTAACTCCCAATAGTTAAACATATTTAATCCCCCCCGGAGGCTCAGACAGTAAAGAAGTCACCTGCAATGCAAGAGACGTGGGTTCGATCTCTGAATCAGGAAGATTCCCTGCAGGAGGGCATGGCTACCCACTCTGGTACTCTTGCCTGGGGACTTCCATGGACAGAGGAGCCTGGCAGGCTACACGCCATGGGGTCACAAAGAGTCAGACACGACTGAGCGACTGAGAACTCACAGCCATCCAACAGGTAAGAGAGCTCCCCGGGCCCTGAGCCCAGCTCCCCTCCAGCTTCTCATTCCTGGAGGTTCTGGCATCTGTTTTCGGGGCCTCGAGGGCAGGGCTGTTTGACTCAGTGCCGCTCAGTAAACACTGTGGAGCACTGTCTGCAGCAGGTAATGGTGCCAGCCAGGCTACCTCCCTCCCCGCTGCACCTGGGGCCAGGACGAGGAGAAGGAGTCCATCTACCTGCTGGGCACAGGAAACCCAAGGCCCAGAGAGGGTAAGAAACTTCCCCAAGGTCACAGAGCCCAGGAGCAGAGATCTGGTTAAGGACTTGGGAGTTGATTAAATATTTACTTTATCATCTTGTGGGTACACAATGGTTGATAAAATACACACAGCTCCTGCCTGTGTGAAGTTCACCGGTTGGTGTAAGGGGTGATGGATAAAAAAGCCAGAGCACAAACCTATAGAAGGGTGGGTTGTGCTACCTACTAGGGTGAGAGGAAGCCTGGAGCATGGGGAAGAGTGGGGAGCGCTGAGGACAGGAGGTCTGGGAGGGCTTCTCAGAGGAGATGAATTTTAGCTTTGAAGTTTGAAAGTTAAACAGACTGGCCATACAAGAATTTGGGAGGAAGAGCGTTCAGGCAAAGGCCTTGAGGTGAGAATGGGCTTGAGTTGGTCTGGGTGGAGCAGTTGGGGTAGGGGAGGCACAGGCAGAAAGGTGAAGCTGGACCCTGGAAAAGGGCCTGGAGTTTCCTGAGCTGTAGCAAGAGCCTTGAACTGTATTTAAATGCACTGGAAAGCCTATAGATGTTAAGCAAGAGGGAGTGACACGATTCAATGTATGTTTTTGAATATCCCCCTGGCAGCTGCTCAGAGGGGGATTACAGGGGGGCAGGTAAGAGCAGAGAGGTGGGCGAGGAGGCTGGGACGCCCTCTGGGGGGGTGGTGGAGGTGGCTCAGCCCAGGGGTTGGGGGCAGGGGAGGTGGCAGAGGGTGGGATCTGTCTCTTATACACATCTAGATGTGTATAAGAGACAGATTCTATTTTAAGCAAGAAGAAATTTGATACAGATTATTAGGTGTTGGAAAAATCGTTTGGAGAAATGGAACCATGAAAGTCANTGGGGGCAGGGGAGGTGGCAGAGGGTGGGGTGGGGAGGTGGAGAGCATGACTCAGTTGCATGTGGAGGAAGCACCCTCAGTCCTTGCTTGCATTGGGAGCGTAGGAGCACACAAAGGGCGGAATCGAGATGAATCCCCAGGTTTTTGGTTTGAGTGGATGGAGTTGCCATTAGCTGAGATGGGGAAGCCTGGGTAGGAGCCAGCTGAGGGCAAAAAGTCACAAGTTCAGCATTGGCCAAATTATGTTGGAAAAACCTTTTAAGTATCCATGGTGATGTGGAAAAAAATGAATACTTCAGCCAACACTCATTGCACACATTCTGCATCAGGCAATTTAATCCCTTCATCAACTCCTAGGAATAGCTACTGTTATTATGCCTATTTCCTTGATGAGGAAACTGAGGCTTGGAGTAGGCTATAGCATATAGGATGAGAAGAAAGCCAGGCAGAGTCTCAAGAAACCCTCATGTTTAAAAGACCATGGGCAGGGGGTGCCTCTGAAGGGAGTCCTGGGCTTCCCAGAAGGTGGTTCTTCTGGATCATCCTGATGTTGCCAGGGGTCACGTGAGAGAAGGTTGGGATGACAGAGTGTCCAGGGGATGGAGACACAGCGTGGGTGCAGAGGAGTAGGGGCCGGGAGCTGGATCACAAGAGGTCCAGAAGGAACGGGAAGGGGAGAGGAGGACAGAGAAAGTGGCCTCACATTTTCCAACATCTAAGTCTGGCAGG
The DNA here is from genome assembly GCA_006410675.1 of Oreotragus oreotragus. Classification (NCBI taxonomy): domain Eukaryota; kingdom Metazoa; phylum Chordata; class Mammalia; order Artiodactyla; family Bovidae; genus Oreotragus; species Oreotragus oreotragus. The sequence goes on along the minus strand of SJYX01024335.1, from coordinate 281,114 downwards.
GGAGGGCAGGAGAGAGATGGGGGCAGCCAACAGGGGCTGAGGGTCCTGGGCTGCCACCCTGCCCCCAGACAGGGACGCCCGCCATTTGCCAGAGGGATGGACACTTCAGAATAACTTCCTTTCTGATACGGTCCAGCCGGTGGTGCCCCAGTCCTGTGTCACCATGGAGGGTTCCCTCCCGCCCGCAGATTTTCTTCAGGGGACCGAGGACAGGGTATGGGGTTAGGGGAGGCGGATGACTCACTGTCACCTCTCTCAACCCCCGGTATTCCCACACAAACCAGGGCTTTGTCAGAGCCAAGAGGTCTGTGGGGCGCCCTGGTGCTTCCCGGGGACTGTGGGCCCGTAGGGGACCAGGGTGCTCAAACGCCAGAACAAGGAGCCTCGCCTGGCTGCTGGACTAGGTGCCCTCCACACTCAGAAACTTAACATCAAGAGGAAGTGGGGCGCTGGGGAGGAATAGGGAGATTGGGATTGACACATGCTTACTATTGATACTATGTATAAAACAGATGACTAATGAGAACTGGGGCTTCCCTGGTGGCTCAGAGGTTAAAGCATCAGCCTGGAATGCAGGAGACCTGGGTTCAATCCCTGGGTTGAGAAGATCCCCTGGAGAAGGAAATGGCAACCCACTCCAGTACTCTTGCCTGGAGAATCCCATTGAGGGAGGAGCCTGGTGGGCTACATGAGAACCTACTCGATAGCACAGGGAACTCTACTTAGTACCCTGTGGTGACCTGAATGGGAAGGACGTCCAAAAGGGAGGGGATATATGTGTATGCATGACTGATACACTTTGCTGTACAGTAAAAACTAACACATTCTAAAGCAACTATATTCCAAAAAATTTAATTTTAAAAAAAAAGAAAAAGAAAGAAACTAGCAAACACTTTCCCCACTTCAGAAAGTCCAGAGTGACTACAGCTCTCAGCTGAGTTAGCCATCCCCCGGAAGTGTGTTCCAGGGAATTTTAGGCCCAGACTGGGGAAGGGTCTTACCCAACACCTCATTCCATTGGTTAACCCCTCCTTCATCAGTGCCACCAGATGCTAATCCTCTGGCATTGTCACCTCCTCCTGGAAGCTTTCCTGATTCTCTTCCAGGCTGGATGAAGGACTTCCCTTGCATTCCCAAAGCCCCTCAGGTGTAACATCACCAGACTTGCCTATCCGATTATCTATCCGATTATCTATCCGATTATCTATCCGATTATCTATCCGATTATCTATCCGATTATCTCTCCGATTGTCTGTGTGTCCACTTGGCTCCACAGATTGAAGGCAGAGGCCACATCTGATCCACAGCAGTGCCCAGCTCAGGGTCTGCACAGAGCTGAGGTGTGGGTGTGTTTGTTGAACGGATCTCATCTGAACCGAACCGGCGGTGCCTTGTGAAGGGCCACAGACTTTGATCCTTCTCTGGCTCCCAGGCAGAGTACCACTTTCGGGTTTAGCATCCCTACCAAGTGGACGCGCAGAGGCACAGAGGCCCTGAAAGATAGGAAACTGAAAGGGATATCCAGCTTCTCGTGCTCATGTTCCATGGGAGGAAGCTGAAGCTTGGAGCGACAAAGGCACGGTCCATGGGTATAACGTGAATCACGCTCAGATGGTCTTGGCCCTGTTCCATGGCTCTCCTCCCAGAAATGCTAAAGCCTAGGTTTCCTCATCTGCAAAACTGGGCTAGATGCAGCAGCCTCTGGAAGCTCAGCCATGGTCCAGTTCTGTGAACTCACAGACGCCAGGCGCCACAGTAGGGGAGGAGGGATCATTCCAGAGGCTGTTTATCATCTTGTCGTACCCCCTTGAGCTCTTGGAGCAAAACATTCCCAAGGAGCAGGGTGATTCATCACAACACCATTTGCCAGTTCCAGAGAAAAGACAGACCATGAAAGACATTCTGCAACTGTTAAACAGGAGACAAAGAAATTTTAAGATTAAGTTTCTCTTTAGCGGACAGAGACAGAATTGGGATATATATATATAATTTCCTTCCAGAGATTCAGGCTTTGAGGGAAGGAAACTATACAGTTTGAGCCAAACTGTCCCAAAATGCAAGGTGGCATCCTCAGTGAACACCAAGGACAACGCTGCTTTTTAAACAGTGTGGTGGACTGAACCTGAAAACAGTCACTGTGAAGGCTGACTGACTGGATGTGAGTTAAAACCAAATTAGGTTGGCCGCTTTTGTTGTTCTTGGCACTAATCCATTCCAGAACTCTGATAGTCAAAAGGAAGATCAGCAGCTTATCTTGCTTGCTCCACTTAAATTAAGCAAAGTAGAGCTTGCTGGATGGTTTGGACATCTTGTAACTCAAGAAGACATGGAGGGAGGTAACAGGTGAGTCTGGTTGGGGGATCTAGAGGGAAGCATGGTTTAATTGCGGTGAACTTGAATGGTGAGCTTCCACCATTCACAGAAAACCACCGGAACTGCTCCAGCAGTGCAGGGACAGATGGATAACCCCATCTCTTATTTCGAAGTCACTGGATATCTATGCCCTGAGTTTGCGTCTCTCATAATACAACTGTTATATTCAACTCTTTAAAAAATGGTACTTTTTGTACGTTGATAAATGCCAGGGGTCAGGGTAGGGGGTGGGAGGGGAGATGAGGAGTTAGTGGTTAATGGGGACAGAGGTTCAGTTTAGGAAGGTGAAAAATCGGGAGATAGATGACGGTGAGAGTTGCACGGTGTAAATGTACTTAGTGCCACTGAACTATACACTTAAATATGGTTAAAATAGTATGTGTTACATTATGTGACTTTTACCTCAATAAAAAAAAAATTGGGGGGTCATAAATGATCTTTATTAAGAATGCATATTCTCATGATTCAAACCCAAATACTTTAAAGAATGGTATTCCTAATAAAAATTGACATGAAAGTGTTTTAAAATTGTAATAAAAAGCAAATATTTAAAAGACCTTTGTCTCTAGGAACACAGACTTCAAGGATTAAAAGTAACTCCAAACTGTCAGAATTAAAAGCTCACATCACAGAAACGCTTAATAAGTACCGACCAACGTTACAACAATGGCGGTGTTTAGTCACTAACTCGCGTCTGACTCTTGCTATCTCATGGACTGTAGCCTACTAGGCTCCTCTGTTCGTGAGATTTTCCAGGCAACAATACTGAACTGGGTTAAAAAAATTTTTTTTTAATTGTACTTCTCACTCCCATGCCACGACTGGGCAGAAGTGGGAGTGAACTTGACCTCTTTGCCCAAGTGAGGTTGTGTGATAACAGTAAGAAATTTCCAGAGATATGGCTTCTAATTTGACTCTGATGCCAAGAAGCTAAGTCTCCTCACGAGGACTCAAGTTTCCCCAACCGTAAAATCATAGGGAAGAGAATGGGTAGAGTGAAAAGAGAGGACCCCTGAGGCATGGGCTTTGAAATCACACTACCTGGATTCTAATCTCGTTTTTCTAGCTGTGTGTCCTGAGGAAAGTTGCTTAACTTTTCTGAGCCTCAATTGTCTCATCTGTAAAGCAGAGACAATAGCATCTACCCATGGGATTTGCTGCCAGGTTAAATAACATGATATGTACAAAGCGCATAGCTTAGTGTTTGGCCCATATGGATTTTTTTTTAATGAAGGTGTGGTTTACACATAGTGAAATGCTCAGATCTTCAGCATCAAACTTTGATGACTGTATAGCAAGATACAGAACATTTCAATCACTGCAGAAAGTTTTCTCGTGCAACCCGTCTCCCAGTGGGGGGAAAAAACCCAGATCTGACTTCTATCACCACAGGTTACTTTAATGTTTTACAACTCCATACAAATAGAATTAGGCAGTATAGATTGTATTTGTGTGTCTGTGGGGATTTTTAGCTTCTTCAGCATGACAGTTTTGAGGGTCATTCCTATTCCTGAGTGAGTGAGTAGGATGCTTCCTTTATGGCGTGTATTATTTTACCACATAAATGGTGTACAGCTTTTCCATTATACTGGTGATGAGCCTTTGGGCTATTCCCCGTTTTTGCCTATGATGAGGAAAGCTGCTATAAATCTTCTCATTAGAATTTAGTAGAAGACTTTCATGGACAGATATTTTCATTTCTCTTGGGTAGATACCTGGGAGTGGAATGTTGGATCAAATGTTGCACCTTTGAAAGAAACTCCCAAATGATCTTCTAAGGGGGTTGTATTATTTCACATTTCCATCAGTGATGTATGAGCATTCTAGTCACTTCAAACCCTCGCCAACATTTGGTGTGGTCAGTCTTATGGATTTTGGTCATTCTGGTATCACATCATGGTTTTAATTTGCATTGCCCCATGACTAATGAATTCCTGTCATGTGCTTACTTAGATTTTCCAAGGTAGTTCCTCTCCCCTTTGCTGCCATGTAGGTTTCACCCTCTATGATTAGAAGGACTGATGAATAAATAAGGAAGGGGAAAACTGATGACCAAATCTACTGAAAATGTAAAGAGCTCTACAAATACAAAATCAAACATAAGCTCAGCCCTGGAACCTCTCCACTGACTTGGGTTTCCCAGGACTGGAGAGCTAAGAATCTCTTTTTTCTAGCTGTGTGTCCTGAGGAAAGTTGCTTAACTTTTCTGAGCCTCAATTGTCTCATCTGTAAAGCAGAGACAATAGCATCTACCCATGGGATTTGCTGCCAGGTTAAATAACATGATATGTACAAAGCGCATAGCTTAGTGTTTGGCCCATATGGATTTTTTTTTAATGAAGGTGTGGTTTACACATAGTGAAATGCTCAGATCTTCAGCATCAAACTTTGATGACTGTATAGCAAGATACAGAACATTTCAATCACTGCAGAAAGTTTTCTCGTGCAACCCGTCTCCCAGTGGGGGGAAAAAACCCAGATCTGACTTCTATCACCACAGGTTACTTTAATGTTTTACAACTCCATACAAATAGAATTAGGCAGTATAGATTGTATTTGTGTGTCTGTGGGGATTTTTAGCTTCTTCAGCATGACAGTTTTGAGGGTCATTCCTATTCCTGAGTGAGTGAGTAGGATGCTTCCTTTATGGCGTGTATTATTTTACCACATAAATGGTGTACAGCTTTTCCATTATACTGGTGATGAGCCTTTGGGCTATTCCCCGTTTTTGCCTATGATGAGGAAAGCTGCTATAAATCTTCTCATTAGAATTTAGTAGAAGACTTTCATGGACAGATATTTTCATTTCTCTTGGGTAGATACCTGGGAGTGGAATGTTGGATCAAATGTTGCACCTTTGAAAGAAACTCCCAAATGATCTTCTAAGGGGGTTGTATTATTTCACATTTCCATCAGTGATGTATGAGCATTCTAGTCACTTCAAACCCTCGCCAACATTTGGTGTGGTCAGTCTTATGGATTTTGGTCATTCTGGTATCACATCATGGTTTTAATTTGCATTGCCCCATGACTAATGAATTCCTGTCATGTGCTTACTTAGATTTTCCAAGGTAGTTCCTCTCCCCTTTGCTGCCATGTAGGTTTCACCCTCTATGATTAGAAGGACTGATGAATAAATAAGGAAGGGGAAAACTGATGACCAAATCTACTGAAAATGTAAAGAGCTCTACAAATACAAAATCAAACATAAGCTCAGCCCTGGAACCTCTCCACTGACTTGGGTTTCCCAGGACTGGAGAGCTAAGGACTTGCTTTTCTTGAATGAATTGGGGGACAAGATCATGGCTGACTTGAAGTCAGAATTTTTTTTTTTTGGCTGCACCATGTAGCGTGTGTGATTTTTAGTTTCTCGACCAGGGATTAAATCGCTGCCCTCTACAGTGCAAGTGCAGAGTCTTTTTTTCTTTTTTCATTGTAGTATTATTTTGAGGTTTCCCAGGTAGCTTGTGGTAAAGAATCTGCCTGCTATGCAGATTCAGTCCCTGAGTCATGAAGATCCCTTGGAGAAGGAAATGGCAACCCACTCCAGTATTCTTGCCTGGGAAATCCCAGGGACAGAGGAGCTTTGCGGGCTACAGTCCATGGGGTCAAAAAGAGTCGGAGACAACTTAGCTGCTAAACAAGTACTATTTTTAATTTTTTAAGGAAGCTCATACTATTTCACACAGTGACTGTACTAATTTATATCCCCATCAATAGTGCACAAGGGTTCACTTTTCTCCACATCCTAGCCAACCCTATTTATCTATTTTTGATAATAGGCAAACTAAAAGATGTAAAGAGATATCTCATAAGTGATTTTAATTTGCATTTCCCTAATGATTAGCATGTTGAGCATCCTTTCATGTACCTGTTGGCCATTTGTATACATGTATTTTTTTGTGTGGAAAAATGTCTATTCAAATCTTCTGCTTATTTTCTAATTGGATTACTTGTGTTTTGTTACTGAATTGTAGGCTTTCCTTACATATTTTGGATATTGATTCATTATCAGACAGAGGACATGAAAATCTTTTTAGACAGTTTCGCAGTTGCCTCCTCATTTTGTTGTTTCTTTTGTAGTGCAAAAGATTTCTGATACTTTTTCCCTTTTTGCTGCTTGTTGGTACTGTCAATGATTTTTTTGGATAGGAAGCAGGGAGTCAACCACTGGACCACCAGGGAAGTTCCCAGAACGTTTTCATGATAAACTTGTCCTTGATTGAAGAATCACGCTCACTGCTGCCATTTATGAACTGCCTACTCTGCTCCAGCAGTACACGGTACATGTGTTTACACACAGTATGTTTATTTTTACAATAACTCTGCAAGGTTGTTATATGATCCATATTCGGCGGTCTCTAAGCATCAGGTATGAATTCCTTTATTTCTGGCTGCACTAGGTCTTCCTTGCCACACACGGGCTTTCTCTAGTTGCGGAGATCAGGGCTAGTCTTCACTGCGGTGCGCAGGCTTCTCGTTGCGGTGGCTTCTCTTATGGAGCACAGGTTCTAGGTGCACGGGCTTCAGTGGTTGCAGCTCACGGGCCCTGGAGTGCAGGCTCAGGGGTTGTGGCTCACAGGCTTTAGTTGCTCCATGGCACGTGGAATCTTCCTGGACCGGGGATCAAACCCATGTCTCCTGAATTGGCAGGCATATTCTTATCCACAGAACCAGCTAAGTCCAAAGAAAAGAATTTCTCGGCCTAACACCACACAGCTACATCTCCATGGGGTCTAGATTCAAAATGCAACAGCGGCTCCAAAATCTCAACTCAAGTTGCTTTTTATTCAGCTATGAAAAGGAATGAGGTGCTGATACATGCTGCCACATCAGTGAACCTCAGAAATATTGGGCTAAGCGAAAGACGGCAGACATGAATGGCCACCCAGTGTGTGATTCCATTTATGCCAAATATCCAGAAAGGGTAAATCTACCTTTAGACGACAGCGAGTAGGTGGGTGCCTGAGGCTGTGAGGAAAGGAGAACCGGAGAAATTGTTTAATGGCTGTGGGCTTTTCTCCTGGGGTGACAGAAATGGCTTGCAACTAGGTGGAGATGGTGGTTATACAACACAGTAACTGTAATAAATGTCACTGAACACTTACACATTTTTTAAAAATTTGTTTGCAGGTCTTAGTTGCGGCTTGTGGGATCTTCGATCGTCATTGTGGCACGCAAAATCTTTAGTTGCATCATGTGGGATCTAGTTCCCTGACCAGAGATTGAACCCGAGCCTTCTGCCTTGGGAGTGCAGTCAGCCACTGGACCACGAGGGAAGTCCCTAAAATGGTTAATTTTATGGTACATGACTTTTACCTCAATACATTTTTTTAAAAAACCAAACACTTCACCCTGTCGTCTTTTCCTCATTAATGAACATAATCTTACCACGAATGATTAAGTCCTTGGGTAGTAAAGTTCCCCAGCACCTGGTCCCAATCTCTTCTCTCCCGGAGTATCCCCTGCTTGCTTGAGAATTTCAGGGAGGAAATGGCAGCATGACCCAGAGAGTGGGCCCTAGAGTCAGCCTGCCTGAGTTCAAGTGCAGGCATCTCCATGTTCTCATCTGTAAAATGGGGCTGCTAATGCTACCAGGCTCATGGGGTTGTTTGAGATGGACCAGTATCAGGCATGCAGTGTCTGGGCACAGGGACGGTTTAGAGGCGCCATTTACTCGCCAGGCTGTGCTGTCAGGGCAGACCACCTGCTTCTACCGTGCTGCAGATGTTTAATGAGTGCCTGCTACCTGCCTCTTGCAGGCCTCGGGGATTCATCTCTAAGTAAGAATAAAATTCCTTTCTTCTTGGAGTTCACACTCCAGCTGGGGTGTAAGACAAGAAATAAAGTAAGTAAAATACATAGTTTGTTGCATGTGTGTGTGTGCGTGCTCAGTTGTCCAGTCATTTGCGACCCCATGGGCTGTAGCCCACCGGGCTCCCCTCTCCCTGGAATTCTCCAGGCAAGAATACTAGGGTCGGTTGTCATTTTCTTCTCCAGGGGCTCTTCCTGACCCATACTAGAGGAAAAGATAAATAAAGGGTGTGGATAGGAAGTTTGGGGAAAACATTAGAATTTTTTAATTGGATGGCCAGAGGCTTCCCTGAGTAATGTTCTGAGGGCAGTGAGATGTTTTCATCTCTTCTTGCTGCTACAGCGAGTTAACACAAACTTAGCGGCTCAAAACAACACAAACGTAGTAGTTTACGTTTCTTGAGTTCAAAATGGGTCTCATGGGGCTGAAATCAAGGTGTTGGGGGAGCTGTGTTCCTTCCAGAGGCTCCGGAGAGAATTCGTACCTTGCCCTTGCGAGCTTCTAGAAGCTGCCCGCACTCCTTGACTCATAGGCCTGCATCATCCAGCATCCACCCCTGCCGTCACATCTTCTCTTTGACATTTCCTGCCTCCCTCTTTTCCTTATAAAGACCCTCGTGGGGCTTCACTGGTAGCTCAGTGGTAGAGATCTGCCTGTCAGTGCAGGAGACACAGCTCGACCCCTGATGCAGGAAGATCCCACATGCTGTGGAGCAATTAAGCCCATGTGACACAACTACTGGGCCTGTGCGCTAGAGCCCAAGAGCCACAACCGCTGAAGCCCAGGCACCGGGAGCCTGTGCTCCACAAGAGAAGCCACTGTAGAGACGCCTGAGCGCTACAGTGAAGTGCAGACCCCACTCGCTGCAGCTGGAGGAAAGCCTGAGCAGCAGTGAGGGCCCGGCACAGCCAAAATAAACAAACCTCTATATGTGTGTGTAGGTACACACATGTATATGTACGTGTATACACACATATATATGTGTACATATATATGTAAAGACCCTTGTGATTATATTGGGCCCACCTGGATAATCCAAAATACTCTCCCCATTTCAAAATCCCTAATTACACCTGCAAAGTCCTTTTTGCCATGTAAGGTGACATAGTCACAGGTCCTAGGGATTAGGATGGGGACATCTTCATGGGAGCTGTTCTGTGTACCATATGAGGCATGGTATCTAGAGGAGAGTATGTGCAAAGGCTTACTTACAGAGCTTGCCAGGCATGTCTGAGGAAGATGGAGACCAGTGAAGACGGAGGGGAGTAGGCAAGAGGGGAGTGGTCTCTCTTGAGGTCAGAGAGGGGAAGAGGCTTCCATGGCTCTTGCAGATCCTTCTGGGTCCCATTGAGGACTGTGACCTTTACCCAAATAAGCTGGGAGCAGGTGAGGGACATGACCTTATGGGTTTTAACAGAATGCTTCTGGCTGCTGTGTCGAGAACAGACTCTCCATTGGAGAGTCTGTGGGATATTGCAGCCACCTGCAATATGAGGTGGCTGTGAGATGATGCCAGCTGGACCATGGCAGTAGAGGGAAGTGGTGAGATGGGTCTAATCTGGATTTTGAAGGTCAAGTTGCAAGAAACCACTTAAGAATCAAAAGTGAGGTGTCACGGAGAGGGGAGTCAAGGATCAACAACTGAAAGGATTGAGATGCTTTCCAAGATGGGAAAACCACAAAAAGTCAGGCCTGGGGCTGCTGGTGTCAGGACTTTGAGATGCCTGTTGGGTATCCACAGTAGAAAGGGTATCCGAGTAGAAAGTCAGATTTATGAGTCTGGAGTTTGGGCGAGGGGTCTGGAGGCATCTGTTGGCAAGCTATCGGCCTGTTGGTATTTAAAGCCATGAGCCTGGATGAGATCTCCCAGGAAGTGCAGGCAGAGCCATCAAGGACTAGACCTGGGTCCCTTTGCTGAGGAGGAACCAGTGACGTAGGAAGAAAACCAGGCCAGGGCGGGGTCCTGCAAGCCTCAAGGGTGCCAAGTCCTGCCAACATTGTCCAAAGTGAGTGCGGAGCAAGGATGGTGGAGCAGAGGGCTGTTCTCTGGCAAACAGCCTCTACGGGAGACAGTTTATGGGAGCTGGACCTACCGAGGCAGCCCTGCAATTCCAGAGCTGTCTCCCCTCCAGGCAGCTGGACGGATCTGCTCGAGAGGTCTGACCCCTGCTCTCCCAGGATCATTTTCCTCTGGTCTCAGCTCTAGTTGGGCTTTTTAGACTCAGCTCAGTTATTCCCCTCTGCCACGTGGCTGTGCTGCCCTCCATAGCTGAGCTGGGGGCTCCCACCCAGCTCCCACTGCTCCCCACTGGACAGCTCCCCACACCCAGCCTGTGTACACGTCTCAGTTACCCACTGGGCTTCTCGGAAGCTTCGTTTGGGCATCCACCGGCCTAGTGTGGCGTGAGGTGTCAGACCCTCAGTAAATGTCTGAGAACACGCTCAGCAGAAGCCCCTTCCCCGGGATGTGGCTGTGCCCAGTGCTTGGTCGTGCAGATGCCTCCGTCCCCTGAAACTTGGGGTGCTGGGATCCTCCTGGGCCCTCGCGGCAGACTGGCCATCACAGCACCCGCCTGCTGACAGTCACTGAAGAGCTGTTAAGTATCAGGAAAGGGGCCAAGGACTGGGTCCAAGTTCAAGTCCTGGCATTCACGAGTCAGCAGGACTTCAGTCTCCCATCTCTGAAAGGGAGAGGACGCGCGCGCATCCCTTAAGCTCCTCCTCCTCAGCTGTGCCCTTTGGGAGAATGTTTGGCAAACTGTAAACCAGCCGGGCATTCGGAGGTACCAGTCAGGGCTTCTCCCTGGCGGCTGATTCAGGGCACATGACCAGAACTGTTGACCCACCCCAGGCCACGTGAGGCCTCTGAGTGGGTTCTCCTCAAGCCACTCTGAAGGTAAGTGGCGTCCTCCTCAGGCAGCCGGATCTGGGGAAGGAGTGGGACCTGGCCCACGGAAACTCTTAACACACAGGTGGGTGTTCACAGCATTTCCAGTGACAGTGACTAAGGGCTACATGAAGCAGTTGGCTGGACCCGTCCTGAAACTCATCCCAGATCTGCTCTGACCAGACCCTCCTCAGGCCACCTTCTTCTCCAGAGGTGTGCCCTGCCTTACCCTCCAGGGCAGGGACTAGGCTCCCCCTCAGCACAGACAACACACAGGAGGCTCAGCGTGCGGGGCCATTCATTGACCTTTACTTCCCCAAATGACAGTGGTCAGGGGTTGAAGGAACTGGAGGGAGAGGAGGAGATACGGACAGAAGCAACAAGCCGCACCCTCAGTGTGCTGTGACGGGCTGGAGGTTCGTCTGCGACTGACAAGTCCCTGCCCTTACCCCCTATGTGAGATGCTCAGGAAGTCTGGGCTCAAGAATACACACTCATTTAAGCCAAATCCCTTCCATCGGCTGGAGGAGGACCAGGCCTCTTTAAGGCCTGGTTGCTGCACCAGTGGGACCACTGTGCTAATGGCCTTGGCGCCTTTACCTAAACAAACAGGAGAGGCCTGGCCTGGCTCCCTCTGCACAAGCAGAGACAAAGGTGACTGATTAGCAGGGGATCTGATCTGCTGGGCAGGGTAACAGCAGAGGGTGGTGCTCGAGGCAGTAGATAAGGACTCTAAAGCGTAGTGTAAACCTACAAGGTGGGTGACACGGGGATTAAGTGAGAAAAATGGAACTCTGTGAGGTGACCCAACTTTTCAAGAGGCTTCCAGGACAGTCTCTGTTCAGAGGGTATTTCAGCCCCCTTGGCCCGAACCCCTCAGGAAGGCGGAAGGAAGAAGAGCTGGTCTGCACTCCGGGGTCTGGGCACTATCATGACTGCCCAGGTCTCTGTGGCCACAGGGCTTCCCAGCCACCTGAGCCCTCGAGCCCCAGGAGGGCTGCCCTCAAGGCCCCCGAGCCAGGCTGCACAGGCCGCCTCTTCTACCGCTTCTTCTTGGCCTCCTTCTTGGGTCTCTTGTTTGCAGAAGGAGCAGTGGCCTTGGGTTTCCTCGTCACCTCTGCACTTCGGGGCTCAGATGGCTCTGCCTCCTGTGTGGTGAGAGAGAGGAGAGTCCCGCTTAGACAAATCAAGACTGACACCAGCGAAATGAGACCACGTCTGAAAGGACTCTGCAAACGGAAGCAGAGAAACCAGGGATCAAACCATCACCACGGTTCCGGGACTGTCCCCGGGGAGCAGGTGAAGGATAAGGGAGGAGGCCCAAGGGGAGGGGCGGCCTTTGGAGTCTCACAGGCCTGGGGGGCACTGAGGTTCCCCCAGTTCCAACCAAGTGGCCTGTGGGCAACTCCCTTCCCCTTTCTGCATCTCGGCGCACCCGCCTGAGGGATGGAAACAGCGGTGCACACCTGGCAGGGCTGATGTGCTCGGGGAGAACCCGGGAAATGCAAATGCACCTGGGGACCGAGGGGCACAGCGAGCAGGGCCCGGGCAGAGCACGGCTGGGGAGGCGGCAGTGGGCGGACTTTGTGCAGCTTGCCCTCCTTCCGGCCCTGCCACCCCCTCCTCCCATTCAAGCCACAGAGGCGGGGACAGGGAAGGGTGGAGAGCGCAGCCCTTCAAGGTTCTGCAGCGCCTGGCAGCGGTGCCCTGTGGCAAAGGGCAGAGGGCAGCCTCGGGGCACAACTCCAGATCCTCCCTACGTCCGGGGCAGCTCTGGTTTTCATCTGTCATGTACACTGTGATTTGTTCCCTGGGCGATCTGGTTTAAACAAAGGTTCTGCTGCTGAAAAAAGGTTTAAAACCACAGAGCCAGCCCTGGCCTTCAAGGGGCTGATAAAGAAAGTGGACTCTAGGGAGGGGAATTGGCCTGCCCCAGCCTCACAGGCTCCTGTCAGAGGAGACTCTGGAGTGGGCCCTGTCCTGTCGGGAGTCTCCTCCTCCCTGGTGATAAACTCAGCCAGGAAGGATGCTAGAGTTCCCATATAGCACAGAGAACATGAGCCAAGGTCCGCAGGCCTGGTCGGGCCCACAGGCAGACCTCGCTTGGCCTGCAGTGTTTATTTTTAGGAATTCGAGCCAGTTGGGAGATTTCCCATTCAACGTGGAGTCCTTGCTTTTCTTGAAAACTTTAAACCTCCGCTGTCACTGGCCTCACGGAAGAAATGGGCCGAGCAGTGGCTGCCCCTTTACTCAGCGGCCCCGGCCCCTGCCCTGGCTCCCGCCACTCCACCGGCCCCAGCACTGTAGTCAAGAAACGTCTTCAGTACTTGTGTTCTTTTGTCTAAAAATGGGAGGACAAAAAGCAGACTCAGGAGACAAGGAGGGAGCACATGTTTCTAGAAGAGCATTTCCTCGCGTCTAACTGGCCGGCTCCCAGCTCGCTTCACTCTTGGTCATTCTCTGCTCACGGTCGGCCTCTGGCCCCAGCCTCGAGCTTCGCTCAGACAGAAGAGGCTGTACTGGGGCTGCAGACGGGCAGTCCCCACCTAAGCCCAGTCCAAAGGTGCACCAGCTCCTTCTTATCAGCCTTCACTAGCTCTCCACCCTGCTCGCCTGCCAGCAGGGAAACCAGGCGTAAAGGCCCAGCCCAGTTCCAAGCACCCACGGGTGACCCTCCCTAGATAACCAGGGGGCTGGGCCCTGGCTGGCCAGAGCTCTGATTAAGCTCAACCAGTCCCCTTGCAGTGATGCTGTTTATGAAAGAGAAGGCGAGAGGGTGGAAGGGAAGAAGGAAGGAAGAAGGAAAAGGGGGAAAAAGCTACCCCATTAAAAACACAAAGAGAACAAAACCTCAGAGGAGACACTGTGTCAACTGCACAGGCTGGCAGCTGCAGAGCCAGCAGGAGGGCGATGGTTTAAGGCCAATCTCACAAGCACAGCACCTCTGGAGACTTTGGGAACCTGTGTGGCCAGTGGAAACCAGTCAGTCCCTGCATGCCCCGAACAAACAAGATCTGATTAGACTAAAGGGTTTCTGCACAGGGACTTGCCAGGCCTGCCAGGATCTCCAGGGATGGAGCCCCATTCTCAGTTCAAAGCTGGGGTCTCCTCTGATTTTAGTGGGGCTGGTTCAGAACCCAGAGACGAGGACACCAAGCTGTCATCCCTTGTGCTTCCTTTACTCCAAAGACCTTCTCTCTGGCACCTCATCCTGTCTGTCACCTCCCAGATCTCTCTCCTGGCCCAGCGTGGAACGGGTACCTCCCAGGCACCTCCAGCTCAAGTGCCATAGACAGAGCATGGCCCCTCTGCAGCCGACCTGGCCTTCCTCCTCCACCCCACCCACCCCCTCCAGTAGGCAGAACAACCAGAGTCCCAGCGACTCCTCCGTCCCTTTGCTCCCCTCCGCCCAACAGTCACCAAATCCTGCTGACTTTACCTCTTCCACCTTGACTTGGCCACCGTCTTGAGCATCAAAGGCCCTAATTCTTTATGCCATGACTTGTGTACCTGCCAAAAGAATTTTTCTAAAATGCAGATCCTTTCCACCTTAAACCTTCCAGTGGCTTCTATCACCCACAGTCTTATGTCCTGGGATGGCAGCTAAGGAGGCCACCTCTCCAGCCTCTCCTCCATCCCCCACACCAGGCCAGGCCCCAGGGTTTCCACTGCTCAGCCCTAAGCAAGAGGAGCACCCCTCTCTCCTTGGCCGCCCAGCAAAGCCCCCCCCCACGGTTTGGCCCCCAGGAACACACCGCTGCTCCCTCCTAGCCGTCTCCCTCCACTCTTCTTCCCCAGGCGCATGCTCTCCTCCGCCCTGATGCCTCAGGCACCCAGGAACCTCAACAACCCAGTGCTCATGAGGGTCTCGCCTCCTAGCCTGTGAGCCCCTTAGACGGCTTCAACTGCTCCTGAAAGAATGAATGAAATCAAAGAACACACAAGATCTCCCATAACCACGGGAACTTCTCTCTTGCTTTATCATCATGAAAATACAGCACTTAAGACTAGATCTGGGGCTTTCCTGAGTGGCTCAGTCGGTAAGAATCTGCCTGCCAATGCAGGGGACATGGGTTCGATCCCTCCTTGGGAAGCTCCCACATGTGGTGGAGGAACGAAGCCTGTGCGCCCACAACTACTGAAGCCCACACGGCCTGGAGCCTGTGCTCCACAACGGGGGACGCCCAAGACGAAGAGCAGGCCCTGCTCACCACAACTAAAGAAAGCTCGCGCACAGCAGTGAAGCCCACCACAGCCAAAAAAATAATGTAAATAAATTAATTTAAAAAGACTAGGCCTCACTTTTTGCATAGGGACAGAGGACACAGCAGATTTTAAACCCAATATACGCACTAAGTCAACATCTAGACAGAGCCACCACAGCTGCTGATATTTACAACACGCCAGGCTCCATGTTCTGTGGTCTGGACATGTCTTATTTTTCCCTTACAAAATGCCATAACGTGACCCATTTTAAAGAAGAGACAACAGAGAGGTTATGTGACCTGCCTCCGCTGGTAAGCAGCAAGGCCAGGATGAACCTAAGATGTATGGTATATAGCCTCTCTCGGGTTTCCTAGGGGCCTTGGGCTGATGGAGATCAAGAATCTACCTTCTGTTTAGCCGAATCTGGAAGCACGGTGACGCTGACAAAACAGCTTGTTCAGGACCCTGCCGACGGGTGGCTCAGGAGCCCCTGCTTGGGGCAGGAGTCAGGAAAGCGTTTAGCACTCCTCCAGTCAGGCTCTGCTCCCACAGTTGAGAGCAGCTCCCCACGGGCGCGTGGACACAGTCCTTGAGTCATCCGAGCGCCCTGTCTGCCTCCTCTCGCCCCAGGCCGCCGCCTCTCTTCTCCAGCTCAGGTTCTAGCACTGTCACGCTCCCAATCCCCCAAGCTACACACCACTGAGCCATTTCTGAGTTCTCGCCATTCCCTGCGTGCCCCCACATCCAATCTGTCACCAGAGCCAGTCCATTCAGCTTTCCACAGAGCTCTCAGCCCTGCCCGGTGCCCTCCGGACACACTACTGAGCCGGCTCAGACGACCCCTGCACCGCCCACCCCAAAGCCCCAGTCTCCTGCCTGCCCACCCCAGGGTTTTCCTCACCATCCACCACACTGCTTTCAGTCTAGTCTCCTAAAACAACCATCCTGACCAGCCTGTTTTCTGTTTTAAACGTGTTGCTGGTTCCCTCTTCATATAAGGCAGATTCCAAGAACACCCGAGTGGCCTCCAGAGCTGTTTCAACTGCAGCTTTGGCCCTGTCCCCGGGCACGCCCCCTCACGCAGCCCACTCTGTCACTTCTGGGCGACTAGCCAGCCAGTAACTCCCAGATGCACTGTATCTTTCCCGCTCTGCACAGGTGCTGGGCACCCATAACCCATCCGTCTGCACCCAGTGCACGTGGGTTCTGGGTCAGGCAGCGCAAGGGAACCAAGAGGAGGCGCACTTCCTGATGTGTGCCACGTGACTACCTCACAAACACCAGCCGCTGAGCCTCTCATCACCCAGGTAAGCCCATCCCTGGGAGCCCCATTTTACAGGCCTCACCAAGACTTAGCGACTCAGCCAGTGGGGAAGAGCCCCTTCCCCAAAAGGGGGAGGGAAACGAAGGCAGCTGTTACACACGTGATTTGGCTGCTGGGGGTTCTAGCCACACAGAGCAAGTTCCAAATTCTTAGCTGGCAAGAATGACTCCGAATAAACGGCTGACTTTTCATTTCTCTTCAAATGCATGCTGCTGGTACAAGCCAGGCAGACGGCAGACTCTGAACATGACAGCCCCACCTTTCAGTCGCGCCTCCTCTGCAGCAAGCTCCCCCAGCAATCTCACGTTAGGGAGTGAAAGAACCCTCCACCCAGGGAGTTCCTGGGTCTGCGGAGGCGTCCTCCGTGACACAGGCCTCATCAATAATGAAGCAGCTCCACAGCCACTTATGAGGCCAGGAAATTGCTGCTATTCATCAGCTTCAAATAATCAAATCTGTGCCACAGTGCATCCAATCTCTTCCAGCAGGGAGAGCACACAGAATTTTTATAATTTCCATTATACAGTTCAGGGTGGACTGAGTCCAATAAATCAGGACAAAATGTCATTCTACACAGGCTGAAGCTCTTCTCTCCTCTGAAATGATCCTGGCAAAGGAGACCCTGTGCTGTGTGCAGGCAGCCCCATGGGTCTTATCTCACCCGATCCTCAAGGACGGTGTGGGACAGACATATATACACAATCGCGTATAAAATCAGTAACTAATGAGAACCTACTGTAGAGCTCAGGGAACTCTTCTCAACGCTCTGTGCTGTGCTTAGTTGCTCAGTGGTGTCTGACTCTTTGCGACCCCATGGCTGCAGCCCGCCAGGCTCCTCCGTCCATGGGAGTCTCCAGGCAGGAGTACTGGAGTGGGTTGCCGTGCCCTCCTCTAGATCTTCCCCACCCAGGGATTGAACCCAAGTCTCCTGCATTGCAGGCGGATTCTTTACTGTCTGAGCCACCAGGGAATCCCACTCAGTGCTCCACGGTGACCTAAACAGGAAGGAAATCCAAAAAAGAGGGGACATATGTATACGTACGGCTGACTGACTTTCTGTAGAGAGGAACACAACACTGTAAAGCACCTATACTCTAATTAAAACAAAAATTATATATATATAAAAGAACTACGTGGGTTGGGCGTGAATGCCCTCCTTTTCTAGCTCAGGGCACGGGCTCGGAGAGGGGAAGACGCCAGTGCTGAAGCTCCAGCCTGCCCTGCTGTGTGCTCTTGCCTGAGGCCCTGGGCAGGGTGACGGCTGGGACACCTTGCAGGCTGGGACTAGCACTGGCCTTGAGCGGAGGACAGGACCAGTGAAATCAAGCAGGGGAAGCTGTTCATGTGAGTTCCACAGGCGAACGGAGACAGAGCCCAGGATGGACTTGGCAGGCGAGGAGAGCTATGATTAGCGAGAATGGCCCATGCAGCTTACCCCAGACACAATTCAGCACCCCTGCAGCCCCGCCCACTAGCTGGTCTGTGGCTTCATGCATGTCTCTGCCATGAGTTGGTGAGCATCTCAAGACCGTGTTTAGACCTTTGCCCTATCCACTGCGTGGCAATCTCTTGAGAACAGTTCATTAAGTAAAAAACACCCTGCTGCCCAATTCAACTGCAACTCCCCCACAAGCTTAAAAAAACACAGGGCAGAAATGCAGAGGTGGTTCTGTGAGACTACTTCCTGAGGTGTTGAGAATAGACACCTTGCCCAAGTTAATCATTTACTACGGCAGCCTTCACTGGCAATCGGAGGCTGAGTTTAAAATCAAGACCTGGGACTTCCCTGGGAGTCCAGTGGTTAAGACTTTGAGCTTCTGATGGTGGGGGCACGGGTTTGATTCCTGACTGAGTAACTAAGATCCAGTTTGCTACACGGCATGGCCAAGAAAACAAAATAAAATAAAATCAAGACCTCCATGCTGGATATCCCAACAGGAACTTCCAGGCCACGGTGCCACTACCAAAGGAAGGCTCCATCCATCTCGAGGCTTCCTGGGTGACAGTGAAGTCTACGTGGGCATAGCATGGAATGCCACTCCTGTCATCAATTCTGGTGAGTTCTCCTCCGCTGGATCACAGTGCTGGGCACCAGTTATCTTTGTCTGCCCCCCCTGCCCCACCATCAAGGCCATGCTCTTTTCTTGTCCTATGTGATTCTGGGGGGCTCTCAGTCACTGTGACCACAGCCACGGCCAGTTAAATGTGGTCTGGCCAGAAATGGTACCCAATGCCCCTTCCCACCTATGAGGCAAAGTACAGATATGTGGCCAGGCCAGGGCCAGGCAGAGGCCTTCCATGAGATCGGGAAAGCGAGCAGAGGCAGAGAAATGGCTTTCTTTGCTTATAAAGCATGGGCAATAAGGACACAGACTGAGGCTGCTGCAGCCATTCTGCTGACGTGTGGCAAGGCCCTAAGAATGAAGCCAACACTGGCGAGAAGGCAGGCGATGGAGAGACAAAGGGAGCCCTGATAACCTTTCAGCTCCTGGATCCAGCTGTGCCTTGAAATTCCCAGTTCTAAAAGCCAATACAGTCTCTTTCTATCCTCCTCAAAAACTTCTTTACTTATTTATTTGGCTCTACCAGGTCTTAATGATGGCATGGGGACCTTTGTTGCCACGTGTGGGATCTTCCATAGGTGTGGCATGTGGGATCTTCCCAAGCTCCCTACATTGGGAGCGTGGAGTCTGAGCCACTGGACCACCTAAAGAGTCCCCTACAGCCTCTAAGGAAACTGCTGGAGTTGAGTTTCTGAGTTTTCAACTGAAAGAGTCCCCATTAACAGAAGAGACTGAGGCAAGCCCACAAAGATGGCAGGGTGGGAGTGAAGGCACCTGCCGAGGGGCTGGCGGCTGGCTAGGCACATGCAACGTAAGCATATGAAGACCTGAGAACAGTCAGTATTTAAACTACTAGGAGAGTTTGTGACTAGCAGATGAACTACTACTACCTACGACATGAGTCACTGAACAAAAAGTCAATACCTGCTTGCCCAGGATGGACAGGATCAACATTCTGGGCAGAAATGGATCCAAAAGAGGCTTGGGGAGGATGCTCAGGTAGGCTGTAGGGAACACGGAGAGGACTCCCGACCTTCGCTTCCTCGTTACCTATTCCTTCATTCCTGGAACATGGCTCCAACCTCGTTCAAACTACTGCTCTCCACTTGGAGAAAAGGCTATCTTCCCAGAAAATGTGACTAAGCATGGAAGCATCACGTTTTTGCATAGAACTGCAGGAAGCGCACAGGCTTCTGCAGTCTTTATCTAGGGGCGCCCTAGGGATCCAGAACTCTGCTAAGAATTTAGTTCTACTGAAACCCAGCTCTGAAGGAGGGCAGTCTGAGTATGTCCTCATCAGGTGGAGCAGCCTTCCCTCCATCACTCAGCCCAGTCTCGGTGTCCTCCTCGAACCACACAGGGGTTTGCAGCGAGACCAATCTTCTAGTCCTCTGCCTATTAGTTTGTCCGTCTCCAAGAGAGTGAAGGAACGGAGACCCCAGTTTTGTCTGCATGGCACTCCTGCTCCCTTGGGAACTGACTTCCCACTCCCCCTCAGAGGTCACACCGCAGGATGCTCCCCTCCCCCACACTGGCCACAGGAGTCCCAAGCTGGGTCCCAGGTACAGCTCCTTCTCTGGGGATTCTGGAACAGGGACCAAGCAGGAAGGCAGCCTCCAGAGGCTGCAGGTGAAAGATGCAAACCTGGGAACCTGTTAGTGGCTGTGCTTTCTCTTATCACAGGGACAGCGAGCAGAGGAAGGAGGGCAAGAGAAGTGAGAGACAGGCGGCGCACAGGAGGGGAGCAGAGGGGATGTGAGTGGTGGGGTCCCACCCCTTCCAGAGGCCCAGGTGCATCCCTGCTCAGGGAGACCACCCATATCTTTTCAGTATCTCTACACCGCACAAGAACTGCATCAAGCAAGCCAGGCACGCCTCAAGTCCAGGCCTCCCCTGAATCCTCATTTCCCTGGAAAGGCTTAGCTACTCATTCTTAGGGTGTTGAGAAGTAATACTATGTTGGTTAAAAGAATCCCCAGGTCTCCATCCCCAACTTCTTGCCAGCTTTTCCCTTCCCACTTGGCTGTCATCTGTTATCACAAACTTGACATACAGAGCTGAACACCTCCTGCGCCCCAAATTGGTTTGTGCTTCAGGGAAACAGTCTAAGGACCAGTGGCTGCATAACAGAATCACCTGGGCACTTGAGGAAACTTCTGATCCAAGGCTTCAGAGAACAACTGAACCAGAATCTCCATGGGTGCAGCCAAGGCCTTTGAAAATTCCCCAGGTGGAAACAGCCAGATAGAGAATCACAGATCATACCAAGGAAAGGCAATTCACGATAACGCTCGCCAGTCCCTTGCTCAAGGCAGACATCAACAAATAACTTCTTTACTCTGAAGCCTAAAAGCAGCCCCAGAATCCTTTCCACCATGGCCGCCATACGAACAATCAGACTGAGCATGAGAGATGAAACACAGCTGCATTCTGGAATTGACAGAAACGGTACAGGGATCTACCTTCTTAGATTTTAGAACCTGGCCTACGAGAAAACGCTTGGATTAAATGTGGCCCAGGCCTCAAGCAGGCTCAAACAAATGTTTGTTTTCTCAGGTCTTAGTTTAATGAGGTGTCAATGAGAAAACGTTCTCATCTGGCTTAGGATTCTAGGGGCTTTGGTTTTAATTTTACAAATTAGTTCTCGCTCCTACTATAGAAAAGAAAGGGGGTGGGGTGGGAAGCATTTCTCTGTGTTCCTTTTTTCCTTCCCTGATTACCCCCAAAAGAGCTTTCAAATAATCTGCTAAGTATTGAAATACTGAAGTCATAAACTAGTTGCAGAAAATCGGCTTACTGGAACAACAGGAAAGACATTCTTTTGCCTTTCAAAGCCTTTCCCATCATCTAGAGCCAAAAATATTATCTTCTGACCCAAAAAGCCACTAATAAACCTTGCTTCTATGGGCTAAGCAAGAGGCACGATTTTCCCCTAGGCAATGTGGCTGAGAGAGCAAGACTGCTCTCTGGGCCCCCCACCCTACATCCATCCTCTGCCACCTCCTTGTCATCTTCCGCTCCCCACAGCTGTCCCCATTTCCACAGGCTCTTTTCCTCCACAAGAGTGCCCCAGCCCCAAGTTAAAACCCCTTTCTTTTTCCCTTCCTATCCAAATTCCAGTCACAGCTAGCAGCTGAGCACAATCTCTAACCACAGTCTTAGCACTCATTCTCTCTTCGTAAAGCTGTTTATACACATAGAATTTGGTGTTTCCTTTCCATTTACTAAAGAGTTTGGAAAAAGCCTGCCTTATGGGGGCATGCAGAGGAAAGCTAGCAATGGAATCCCTGCATAACTGAGGACCATTTTCGGGCATGACGCATTAATAAAAAGTCAAATTAATGGTACTATATTTTTTGCTACTGATCCACTGAAAAACCAAAAAAAAAAAAACAGAAACAAAAAACGTAACACAGGAACCTTCAGTTACAAAGGCAATTCATTTGTGTTCCTTATTCCCCTAAACTTGAAGAGAAAAGAAAATGAGATGTTTTGTACCACATTTGTATTTTTAAACATGAGGTTGTTACAGAGTAAAGTCAGTCAGAAAGAGAAAAACAAATACCATATATTAAGGCATATATACAGAATCTAGAAAAATGGTACTGATGAACCTATCTGCAGGACAGGAATCGAGACGCTGACATAGAGAATGGACTTGTGTATGTGGGGAGGAGAGGGAGGGAAGGAAATGGTGGGACCGACTGAGAGAGTGGCTGGACATACATACGCTCCCACGAGTGAGGCAGAGCTGGCGGGGAGCTGCTGCAGCAGGAGCTCGGCCCCGTGCTCTGTGATGATCTAGAGGGGTGAGACGGAGGGCAGGGAGGCTCAACAGGGAGCGGACACACGTGTACATACGGCTGGTGCACAATGCTGTACAGCAGAAACTAACACAACATGGCAAAGCAATTATATTCTAATTTTTTTAAGAAGATGAGGCTGCTGATACCAAAATCAAAGATATCACAAATAAAGAAAATTAAAGGGTGATATCACTGATGAACAGAGTGATGCAAAAATCCTCAACAAAGTATTAGCAAACCAAATCCAACAGTATATTAAAAGGTTCATACATCATGATTAAGAGAGATTATACCAGAGAGGCAAGGATTTTTCAAAATCCACAAATCAGTCAACATGATAAACTATATTAACAAACTGAAGAATAAAAACCATATGAGCAGAAACCCAATAGATGCAGAAAAAGCTTTTGACAAAATTCAACATTCATTCATGATAAAAACTTTCCAGAAAGTAGGCAGAGAGAAGACATACTTCACTATAATAAAGGCCATATATGACAAACACACAGCTAATGTCATACTCAATGGTGAAAAGCTGAAAGCATTTTCTCTAAGATCAAGAAAAAGACAAGGATGCCTCCTCTCACCACTTTAATCCAACACAACATTGGAAGTCCTAGCCACAGCAATCAGACAAGAAAAAGAAATAAAAGGAATCCAGATTAGAAAAGAATTAAAATTTCCCTGTCTGCAGATGATACCATCTGTCTGTCATACACAGAAAATCCTAAAGAGGCCACCAGAGATCTGCAAGAGCTCATTAGTGATACCGAAACCTGTTGTATTTCTAGACATCAACAATGAACTATCAGAAAGAGCAATTATGGAAACAATCCCATTTACCATCACGTCAAAAAGAATAAAGTACCTAAGAATATACCTATTAATACCTAAGGAGGTAAAAGACCTGTACTTGGAAAACTATAAGACACTGACAAAAGAGATGGAAGATGACACAAACTGATGGAAAGAAATCCCATGCTCTTGGGTTGGAACAATCAATATTGCTAAAATGACCATACTACCCAAGGCAATCTACAGAATCAATGAAATCCTGTCAAAATACCAAGGGCATTTTTCACAGAACTAGAGCAAATAATTTTAAAACTTGTATGGCAACACATAAGACCCCAAATAGCCAAAACAACCTTGAGAAAGAAGAACAGGGCTGGAGGAATTATGCACTCTGACTTCAGACTATATAAAGCTACAGTAATCAGATCAGTACTGTAATGACACACAGATCAACGGAACAGAACAGAGCTCAGAAATAAACCCATGCTCTTATGGTCGATTAATTTACAACAAAAGAGACAAGAATATATAGTGGTGAAAAGACAATGTCTTCAATAAATGGTGCCGGGAAGACTGAAAGTCAAACAAGTAAAGTGTTCATTAGGGGGAAAAAGAGTAAGTATGGACACACACACAGGTGGGCTCAGAGAATTTCACCCTCATGGTGGTTTCATTATAATCACTTTTATGGGGCATTTCTTCCAGGTTTTCCTTCAGCCAATAGTCTTACTCTGCCTGGTTCTGAGTCTGTACTTGGCATCATTATATTTCAGGGCCCTTCCACGTGTGCCCACACATCTCATGGCCAAGACGGATTCTAGTGAAGGGGCCTATGGGTAAGCTGACATCACTTACTACACTGACATCTCCTCTCGTTACCTCCAAGGAGCCTTTCTGGGCATGTGTAGCTGAGAAGGTCTCCTTGACTTGGAGAATGAGAAATATGCGGTCTTTTATCTCTTATCTGGGCAGGCTCAGCCCTTCTCTCTCCTGTTGTTTTGGAGTAGCTGTCCAGAGGGGAGAAACAAGCTGTTCACCCAGGGGCCCATCTAGCTCCTGCCTCTCTCCACATTCCCTCCTAAGAGACCTCATCCTCTCTCATGGCCTTAATTATATCTTGTTGCTAAGTTGCTTTAGTCGTGTCCGACTCTGTGTGACCCCACAGACGGCAGCCCAACAGGCTCCCCCGTCCCTGGGATTCTCTAGGCAAGAATACTGGAGTGGGTTGCCATTTCCTTCTCCAATGCATGAAAGTGAAAAGTGAAAGTGAAGCCGCTAAGTCCTGTCCGACTCCTAGCAACCCCATGGACCGCAGCCTACCAGGCTCCTCCATCCATGGGATTTTCCAGGCAAGAGTACTGGAGTAGGTTGCCACTGCCTTCTCCGTAATTGTATCTTGAAGTGAAGTGAAGTGAAGGGACTTCCCTGGTGGCTCAGATGGTAAAGCGTCTGTCTACAATGCGGGAGACCTGGGTTCAATCCCTGGGTAGGGAAGATTCCCTGGAGAAGGAAATGGCAATCCACTCCAGTACTCTTGCCTAGAAAATCCCATGGATGGAGGAGCTTGGTGCAGGCTACTGTCCATGGGGTCACAAAGACAGACTCTCCTCCTCATACAGACCAGTAGATACAACTGCCTACTTGATGAAATCACCTAGACATTTTAAAGGCCTTTGTTAAAAACTGAACCCAGCATGCTCCTTCCCCAGATATATAATCTCCAGAATATATTGTTAAATAAGGAAACACGTAAAACTGTGTTTAGTATCGTTTGTATATCAAAGGGAGAAAATAAATGAATAAAGAAAGAAATATCACATACACATATCCATTTGCATATATCTTCAGAAAAAAACAAAAGGGGGATGAATCAAATAAAAATGGGTGCCTACCAGGGGAGGAAAAGGGAAAGGGTGGGAGATACATCGATTCAAGGAAATTTCTGTAACTGCATCCTGTTACATAGTTTTGACTTTGGGAAAGTTTGTAATATAAAAGTCTTACATAATTTTTAAACTAAATCAAAAGGAAAAAAACCTCTAAAAGTAAAAAACAAAATGAAGCAAATCAATGTTATGTCATGGTGGGAGTATACCAATGTGAAGAAAAGGCTTCTAAACACAGTACTCTGAATATATACATATATANGCAAGAATACTGGAGTGGGTTGCCATTTCCTTCTCCAATGCATGAAAGTGAAAAGTGAAAGTGAAGCCGCTAAGTCCTGTCCGACTCCTAGCAACCCCATGGACCGCAGCCTACCAGGCTCCTCCATCCATGGGATTTTCCAGGCAAGAGTACTGGAGTAGGTTGCCACTGCCTTCTCCGTAATTGTATCTTGAAGTGAAGTGAAGTGAAGGGACTTCCCTGGTGGCTCAGATGGTAAAGCGTCTGTCTACAATGCGGGAGACCTGGGTTCAATCCCTGGGTAGGGAAGATTCCCTGGAGAAGGAAATGGCAATCCACTCCAGTACTCTTGCCTAGAAAATCCCATGGATGGAGGAGCTTGGTGCAGGCTACTGTCCATGGGGTCACAAAGACAGACTCTCCTCCTCATACAGACCAGTAGATACAACTGCCTACTTGATGAAATCACCTAGACATTTTAAAGGCCTTTGTTAAAAACTGAACCCAGCATGCTCCTTCCCCAGATATATAATCTCCAGAATATATTGTTAAATAAGGAAACACGTAAAACTGTGTTTAGTATCGTTTGTATATCAAAGGGAGAAAATAAATGAATAAAGAAAGAAATATCACATACACATATCCATTTGCATATATCTTCAGAAAAAAACAAAAGGGGGATGAATCAAATAAAAATGGGTGCCTACCAGGGGAGGAAAAGGGAAAGGGTGGGAGATACATCGATTCAAGGAAATTTCTGTAACTGCATCCTGTTACATAGTTTTGACTTTGGGAAAGTTTGTAATATAAAAGTCTTACATAATTTTTAAACTAAATCAAAAGGAAAAAAACCTCTAAAAGTAAAAAACAAAATGAAGCAAATCAATGTTATGTCATGGTGGGAGTATACCAATGTGAAGAAAAGGCTTCTAAACACAGTACTCTGAATATATACATACATACATATATATATATCCCTACTGGGATATATTTTGGGGCCCAGAAAGAAACAAAGATATCATGAATTTCATTCTAAATCTTACTGTTAATATAGAAAAACAACATAGTTATTTGAAAGCTATAAGAAGTATGTTTCAGGTGTGCTGAACAAAGTTTACATTAAAACAACAAGTAAACTGCTGTTCTTAGAAAAACCCAGCTTGCAAAGCTGGCCCTTGGCTGACATTTGGGAAACTGGATTTTGGGTGGTTCCCACAATTCCCAAAACTGATAAGAATGGCTCAGTATGCCTACCCTGTCTGTGGAAACAAAATGGTTTATGTTGAAAACCTGCCTTTCTGCTGGAAGTCTGGAATTTTGGTTTGTGTTAGGCAGAGGGTGCTTATGTGATCTGTCCCCAGTAAAACCCTAGCCAATGAGTTTCTAATAGTTTCCCTTGGTAGACAGTCTTTCACACAAGTGGATGGGGTTCCCATTGAAAATTAAAGCTTTACTGGTCAAGATTGGAGGCTGCTAGAGTCCAAACTCACAACTCTGAAAACTAATAGAGGGAAAGAATCAAGCATTTATCCTGCCTTTTACTATGAACAGCATTTCAGACTAATCATATAGGCATGACAAAAAGATCTTCTTCACTGAAGAATTCCAGCTAATAAAATGCAGAAGGAAAGAATGGCTCTAAGTAATGATCAATGGATGCTAAAACAATTTAGGTGAAAGAGGGATGAAGATCTTATAACAGAGGGATCAGCTATAACCACCTGAACCCACGGATACTAAGTGCCTGTTGATTTCAAAGAACAAGACATTCACAGCACTAGCTATGAGGTGTTCTCACTAAATAACTGGATCTGAATTGAATCAAGCCTCTAGAATGCATTTCTCATTGAAGAAAATATGAGGTGTCATGTCAATGACACCACAGAGAAGCAATCAGCCAAATCCTGGATGTGGTGGATGATGACCTACCTTCTCCAAAAAATCAATGTCACGAGAAAAGTGAAGGTAGGGTGGAGGAAGGAGGCTGTAGAGCTACAGAATAAACAGACCAAATGAATAAAAGCCGAAATAACAAGAAAGTCAATCTGATTACATCACTCTCTTCTTTAAAACCCCTGGGCCCCCACCCCCACCCTCACTCTTCTGGCTGTACCTCTCATCACGTCCCCTCTGTGCTCTGGCCACAGTCACCTGCATTCAGGGGTGAGCCCATTCCTTCATTCCTTGGTCCTTACACATGCAGTTCCTTCTCCTTGGGGGAGAAGTGTAAGTTCAGGTCCTCCCCCTATTACACACCTTCTCAGTACCTTGCATTTCACAGGGAAACATGTTTATTTGTTTCATATCTGCCCTTCTCCGAAAGACTAGAAGTTCCTTGAAGGCAGACACCACATCTTTCAGCAGAGTCTGACACATAGTAAGTAGGTACTAAATAAAAATCTGTTTCACACACATGCAAACAAATAAGGTATGAACCATGTGGCCCAGTGCCACCAGGTGGGAATTTGGAGACACTTTAAATCAATCAAGCCCCGCATAATCCCCGCTAGTCTTCACGGCTGTGAAGTCTGTAATTTTCAGGACCCAGAACCCAGCCTGAGGAGCCGAGGCTCACAGAGAAGGACTCACCGCCTCGTGGGACTTGGGAACGGGAATGATGATGGCCAGCACGCAGATGAGCTGGAAGATGGCCCCCAGGAAGAGTCCATACCGCAGCAGGTTCTCCAGGAACGTGGGCTCAGGCACCTCGGGAGGGGAGAAGTCCAGGTCGGAAGCCATGGCCCCAGCTGCCTGCTGCCTGAGGTCCCCTCTGACTCACCGCTCTCCAGAGCCAACTTCTAAATTCAAAGAGTTAATGTCACGTTTTTACAACTGATGTTTAAATGGTTCCACTTACACAAACACGCNGGCACCTCGGGAGGGGAGAAGTCCAGGTCGGAAGCCATGGCCCCAGCTGCCTGCTGCCTGAGGTCCCCTCTGACTCACCGCTCTCCAGAGCCAACTTCTAAATTCAAAGAGTTAATGTCACGTTTTTACAACTGATGTTTAAATGGTTCCACTTACACAAACACGCCCACATACATGCAAGAATATGTAAAGCAACTGTGGTGAAATGTTAACAGCTCTTGAATCTAAATGGAGGATATGCGGAGAGCCACCAAACCATTCTTTCAATTTTCTTGTATGTTTTAAATCTTTTCCAAATATGAAGTTACAGAAAATAAATAAATGCAAACACTTCAACAAAAATCTCAAATCAACATACATTTGCTGAAGGTCTGCTCTGTTTCAGGTTTTCTTTACTTGTTCACTCATACATCCAGTCATTCATCCAACAAATACTTACTGAACACCAAGCACTGAAGGCTGAGCAAAACAGTCTTCTCTCGAGGCTGATCTCTAAGGACAGAAGGACAGAGGAAGAGAAAGAACTCATCCAGATGGAACATGCCAGCTAGTGGCCACTGTTTTGAAAAAAAGCTTCAGAAGGGCATCCTTTTATTTGTACAGAGTGACAGGAAAGGCCTCTCTGCAGACAAGACAGGAATGAAGTGGCGGAGACGGGAAGCGTGAGAGTGAGGCAGGGCGGCATCTCTGGGAAGTGTAGCCCAAGCAGAGGGAAAAGCGAGTGTAGAGGCCCCTGGTCAGGGATATGAGTCCAAAATGGCCAGAGACGAGTGCAGGAGGGAGAAGGAGGAGGTAAGATAGAGAGGAGAGGGACTGACCAGGAAGCACCCTGACACTCTGATTTTATGAAGTCAAATGTAAGCCACAGAAGGGTTTTGAGCAGAAAAGTGACGTGATCTGACTTAAACATTTTAAGAGGGGCAAGAGAGGACATGGTGAGACCCGTGAGGAGGCTACTATCAGTAATCCAAATAAGAGATGCGGACAACAGGGGCAGTGGTGGTCAGCGGTGGCAGATCCAGTTTCAATCCACCTCTCCAGACCCTCCTTTCACCAGAGCCCCCAACTCCTAACACCCTGGTCAAGCTGAAAGACCTGCCTGTAATTCTCCAAGAGCACTGAGCTCTTTCAAATCCTGGGCCTTCACCCAAATTGCATACTCTGCCAAGAATGCCCTCTCCCACTCTGACTGCTTTGGGGAAGGATAGTTTTGTTAACAAATAGTGCTAGGAAAACTAGATATCCACATGCAGAAGAATGAACGGAAGTTAACCCAAGGTGTTTCAAAGAACTAAACTTATGAGCTAAAACTATTAAACTTATTGAAGAAAACACAGGAGGAATCTTTATAACATTGGATTTGGCAATGACTTCTTAGATGCCAAACCACAGGCAACAAATAAACTGGACTTTATCAGAATTGAAGATTTTTGTGCATCAAAGGGCATTATCAAGAGACTGAAAGACAAACTGGAAAACAGTTTGGCAGATTCTGAAAAACTTAAACCTAAAATTATCATATGATCCAGCAATTCCACTCCTAAGTATATATACCCAATAGAATTGAAAGCATGGACTCAGATACTTGTACACCAACATTCACAGCCACACTATACACAATAGTGAGAAGACAGAAACAACCATGTATCAATCAACAGATGAGCTGATAAACGAAATGTGGTATATTATACATATTCACCCACACATATGTTTACTCGGCTATTAATACTGAGATGAATAAAATTCTGACACATGCTACTACATGAATGAACGTGAAAACACAGTAAGTGAAGTAAGCCAGACGCAAAAGGACAATACTGTATGATTCCACTTGCTAGGTACCTAGGAAAGGCAAACTCATAGAGACAGAAACTAGAGTACAAGGTTACAGGGACCTGAGGAGGGGGAATGGAGTAATGGCTACTGTTTAATGGGTGCAGAGTTGCAGTCTGGCATCATGAAATAGTTCTGGAAATAGTGGTGATGCTTAACACTGTACACTTAGAAGTGGTTAAAATGATAAAATTTTATGCTATGGATACTTTACCACACACAAAAAACTGTACCTATTTCTTCTTACTTTTTAAATATGGCTACTAGAAAACTAAACTAAACACGTGGCCTGCATTATACCCCTGTGTATGGCTCTGACACTTCATTGCTCTGCAACATTTTTCCAACATGAACACGGAGTGACTAAAGGATGATGAAAATGATCTCTTAAGTGACTAGACTGGGGGGTTTATGCAAATACACATGGTCTACCTTTTAACCTAGCCTCTTACGAAGGTCATGCGCCTGTGCCGACAAGGTGGCCATTGTTCCACACCAGTCCTGTCTCCCTTGGGAATGGTTTTCAAAGTCTGAGGTTCACTCCCCCGCCCCCCAAACCCTCAGAGCTGGCAGATCTTATCCTCCCAGAAAAGATCTGACTTCTGGAAAGAACCCAACATCATCTGGATCCCAGGATGGTGAATCAGGTGGAGCCTCAAGCGCAGGAATACCATTTTTGGTCAAATACAAGGTATGACGCTCAGACCCTCGGCAGATTGTTTGTAATGGCTCAGACACTGGCTCTGAAGTGAATTCCAAGGCTGCTGCAAGAACAGCTTCACGAGAGGAAACATACAGCCAGGCAGGGCACTGCATCCTCATGCTATGTGTATAGCAAGGCATGAAGTTCTCTCATTTCTTCAGTTACACCTCATACACACACTTTTTTAAAATGTCCTTGGCCCTAAACTTTACCTTTAAGGCTGTAACACAGCCTATGGGGCTTATCAATATTTAGATTTATTAGTGTTACTAACAGCAACCTTGTTAAGAATATTTCCAATACAATAAAAACATGGGGCCAAGAGTCAGGCTAGGGGCACAGACTCTGCTTCTATTGCCAACTAGCTACACTTTGGACCAATCTAGAGACTTGATGTTCTCAGGAGCCAGACAACAATAATGCATTCAAAGCTATAATGCATTTAGGGCTTTTTTAAAAATAGCAATTAGGCAATACCTAACAAGAGTCATAAAAGCGACTATTATATCCTTTGACTGAGTAACTCACTTCCTAGAATCTACAGTAAGGAAACAATTCAAAAGAAGAAAAAGGCTTCAGGTACAAAAAAGAGTTCATGGCAGTGCTATTCATAATACTGAAAACCAGGAAGCAACTCAAGTGTCCAACAATAAAGAAGCCGTTAACCCAATTATGGTGCATCATGGCATATTGCCCCTTGGCTTAAATAGCAAATACAGATGTTGCGTATCAGGCCAGCGGGAAGTCTTTGCAAATTTATATTACATGAAAAAAGAAAACAATTACATAAACATTATCACTGCAACCATGTATAAATTGTGATTTCACTGGCTAAAGATCAAAACAGGCCATAAGAAAATGTAAATAGTGGCTATTAAAAGTGAAGGGGCCACACGTTTTAATTCAGGGGAGACTCTTATTGAAAAAATTAATATAATCTAAAAGAAAAATCCATGCCCTATCTGCTCTCTTCATAAAACTTTTATAAAGTCTAATGAAATGTTGCCCAAGAGAACTTTCTGCAATGACTGAAATGTTCTATACTTCTGCTCGCCAATATGGTAGCCACATGTGGCTAGTAAGCACTTAAAGGAGGACTCAGGAACTGAATTTTTCATTTTAACTTCAACTAATTTATAAATGACCACATGTGGTTAGAGGACTCCCAGACTGGACAGCAAAAGTATAACCAGAGGATGGCTGTAGCCTACCAGGCTCCTCTCTCTGTCCACGGGATTTGCCAGGCAGGAGTACTGGAGTGGGTTGCCATTGCCTTCTCCGAGTAAAGTTCTAGAAAATATAAAATGCTCAATGCATCTTGTGTCTGCTTTAGAACTCCTGTCAAGTTTTCTCTGCACCCGTGCTTTACTTCCTCGCCTGCCTGCCTGGATTTCTGGGTTTTCCTTTCCTGTCTACAGAAGTCACAAGAGTGCTACTCATCCTTCGGCTCCCAGTGAAGAGGCTCTCAGCCCCCAGACTCCGTGACAAGCTTTGCTCCCCACCCCCTGCACTGTCACAGCAGACCGTTTGCCAGATGAGCACAGTCCTTTACAGTCTAACTCATTCAACTCACAACCATTATGGACAGGGGGTATTACTAACGCGGATGAGGAAACCGAGGCTCAGAGAGGTTATGTGGCCTACCCAGGGATTACTTGGCTGACAAGTAGCAAAGCCAGGATTCAAACTGGCTGGTGGGTAAGACTGAAACTTACCTGGGCGTCAACGGTTCTCAAACTGCAGGTTTTGGCCCATTAGTGAGCCATGGAAACCATTAAGGGGGCTGCCACTGGCACTTTTAAATTTTATTAACCAGTACAATAGACAATATCACATTAGTCAGGGTGAGCATTATATCTTGAAGCTTTTTTTTTTTTTCCAGTTATATCAATCTACATTCCAGCATGCATGTTCTGGGTCAAAATTCATTTATTATTGTTTGAGAAATACCACAAAGTCTAATGTTCTTAATGTTCCACTATAAGCTCCACAGGTAGCTGGGACCCAGGGTCCATTTTGAGTTTGTTCCAGGGACTGACACAAATACCTGGTAACTGATCAAACCTATGCTTGTTTCCCATCTTTAAAGAGCAGCCTCATTTAACAAGGAGGGGGAGCTGAGAGGCATGGGGCTTACACAGGCTCACCCACTGAATCAGGGCAAAGCTGAACATCCTGCTATGTCTCTAACCCTGTGGTGCTCCAGACTTGCTTAAGAGCAAAGGTGTTTTGTTTTTGTTTTTGTTTTTTAAACACATGGGGAAACTTGTACCCCCGCTGGAATTTAATAAAAAGTACAGACCCATTTTGGAGAAGGAAATGGCAACCCACTCCAGTGTTCTTGCCTGGAGAATCCCATGGACAAAGAAGCCTGGTGGGCTACAGTCCACGGGGTCGCACAGAGTCAGACACGACTGAGCGACTACCACACACACAGAGAGACCCACTTATTATCAAACATGGAAAATAATGTCACAAGGTCATCAGACCCCTTGAGGCTCATCCGTGAATGTCAGATACCAGTGGTCTGAGACATTCGTTCACTGAACACAGAGTTACTGACTCCCTGCCATAGAGTTTCCATACCATCAGAGGCACCCAAACACATAAAGATACAATGTAATGTTGGCGGTGAGTAGTATAAGAAAATATAGAGAGGGAGGTATGGGGTGCTATTTTATATGAGGTGGTCAGGGAAAGGCCACCCTGAGAAGGCGACATTTCAGCAGAGGCAAAGAAGAAAGCAAAAGAACAAATTATTTCAGCATCTGTTAGGTACCCCAAGACGGAGAAGAGCAAGGGATAAGGTCTGAGGCAGAAATGAACTTTATGATCAGAGGAGCATAAAGTGAGCAGCTGTGTAAGACCAGTAGGACTCTGGGTCAAAGGGGAGCCACTGGAAGGTTCTTAGCAAAGAAACATTATCTGACTCATTTTTAAAAGGTCTCTGTGGCTGCTGTATTGAGAACAGATTGCAGAGGGACAAGAATCTGAAATAGGGAGACCAGTTAAGAGGCTACTATAGTCAAAGGGCTTCCCAGATGGCTCAGTGGTAAAGAACTGAGTCCTTTACCTGCAATGCAGGAGTCCCAGGATCAGTCCTTGAGTAGGGAAGATCCGCTGGAGAAGGAAATGGCAATCCACTCCAGTATGCTAGCCTAGGAAATCCCACAGACAGAGAAGACTGGTAGGCTACAGTCCATGGAGTCGCAAAAGAGTTGGACACAACTTAGTGACTAAACGACAATTTTTAGTCAAGAAGACACATTTGCACTAGGCAGCAGTGGAGGTGGTAAATTCTCAGGTTATAGATACATTTTAAAGAGAGGGCCAACAGGATTTCTGGGATGAAATCTAAAAGAGAGAAATTAACAATGAGACCTGAAGGTGAAATTATTCTATATGATACTGTAATGGTGAATATAAGATAGAAAGTATTTGTCAAAACCCACAGAACTTTACAGCACAGAGAGTAAACTTTAATGTACACAAATTTTTTTTTTTTTTAAATCATTTAGGTATCCAGGATGGAATGTAGAATGTGACATTCTGAGTCAAAAATATTACAAATGGATGAGGTAATTTCATGGAAGGGGTAGGGGAAATGAGGTGCTGACCCCAGTAACTGTGGAAATAGATGGAATTAAGAAGACTAAAAGCAAGAGAAACTGTACATGGGCACCATTGTTTTCCGCATGGGATACAGGTTAACAATTCTGAGACTATACCCATACACTGGAATTGCACAGTTAAGTAAACGGATGGCAGATGGTGGAAGCCAGATTTGTTACAGTTGGGAGTAGAAGGTTATAGATAACCTAGAGGAGGCTAGATGGTCCACGTGGATGGATAAGTGTTGTGGATATCAGTAAAAGTCTTATTTAGATTATTACAGATGCAGACAGCTATACATATATATACAGAGAGAGAAAGAGGGGTAGGGGAGAGGCTAGTCTACACACATACATCTCTTGCTATGCATTTACTGAGAGGGCCCAGAAACATGGGCATCCCAAACAGTAGCAATAAGCACATCTAGCACCCAGACCTTGGTGTCTAATACGATTCTCCAATAAAATGAACTAGGGGCTCCTTAGAGAAATGGTTAACTCTAGAACTGAAGCAAGAAATATATAAGATGAGCCTGTAACAGAAAGTAAGAAACTGTTCAAAAAAACAACACACATCGATCAGGGTATGTCAAAGGGATATAAGACCCACTTCAATGGCCAAAGCCAGAACAATCTGCACAGCAAAACAAATAATTCAAAGTATGAAAAGAATTATTCACAACCATACTGCTATTATTTAACAAGCAAACAAACTTCCCAAGGAGAATTTAAAATAATTTATGTAAATAATCTGTCTTAAAGTGTGAAGTGTGACTCCACACTCCTTAAGGCTGGGCTGTGCATGACTTCCTTCCAGAAGTACAAGATGGGAAAGTGGTGGAAGGAGAGTAGCTTTACAGTGTAAGAACTTGACGGCTTCAAGCTAGTGATCTGGGTTAACATCAACAGTGATGACGTGTCCTGACAGCATGTACCCTACTGTGACGGTGTGAGGTACACACAGGATAGTATATATTCTGTGAGGTGATGAGAATGGCACTTTACCTCTGGGATCTTCCTCCCCCAAACCTGTAACTCCAATGTCATCATAAGAAATCCATCAAACAAATCCCAAACGAGAGTCATTTTATAAGATATCTGACCAGTAATACTCAAAACTGTCAAGTGTATCTACAAGTCTGAGAAACTGCCACAGTCCTAGAAACCTAAGACACGACTAAACGTACTGTGGGATCTCGGAACAGAAAAAGGACTGAGCAAAGAGAAAACTGAGCAAATCTGAAGAAATCATGGACTTTAGTTAGTTACCAGTACTGGTTCATTAATGTAAAATGTTAATAATAGGGAAAATTGTAGGGGGGACATATGGGAACTCACTGTAGTATCTTCACAGTAATTCTGAAAATCTAAAATTATTTTAAAATTAAATTTATTGGAAAAAAGTCAACATTTCAAAATAAATAACCCTTCAGACATGTATAGATGTCCAGACTTAGTTAGCAAACAGAAACTAAGTCTTGTCTAACAGAGAAAAACCCAGATTCCAAGTATCTTGGTAGGGCATCCTTGGCTTCTAATGAAATGATTTTAAAATTCTGCTCTGAGACTTCAACTGGAACAGAATGGGTAATGGAAAATCAGTGTCAGGAATTACTACCCTGGGCTGTTTACCCAGACCCCTCCCATTACAATAAAGTCCCAAGAACTGCTCAAAACTGAATTCGAATTTTGTCCTATGCAAAGATAAGCCATCTCCCAGAGCAGTAAAAGCTGGCAGTCAGTAGGCTGAAAAAGACGGGCAGATGTCCTGTAAAATGTCATTCTGATGTGGCAAGTGTGGTTGCCACAAGAAAAAGCGTGGTTTCACAGATTCATTTCTCACTTCTCTCAAAAAAAAAAACAACAACAAAAAACAGCAAACACGCATTGTACATTTACTAATCCTTTTGCATT
The DNA here is from genome assembly GCA_006410675.1 of Oreotragus oreotragus. NCBI lineage: Eukaryota > Metazoa > Chordata > Mammalia > Artiodactyla > Bovidae > Oreotragus > Oreotragus oreotragus. Next base: position 244,789 of record SJYX01024335.1, on the reverse strand, counting down.
TAATCCTCCTTTTGCATTTAAACCCTTTTGCATTTAAACCCTTTTCATTTAATCCTCCAATCAATTCTATGCACCCATTTTACAGAGGAGAAAACTGAGAACCAGAGAAGCAACCAGAGCTCGCCCACAGTTACCGAGTAATACGATACACTAAGGATTCGAACCCCGGCCAGACTGACTCCGGAGCTCTAGCTCCTCCGAATGCTCCGCCCTTGAGAAGAAAGGCCAGGTCACAACTGTGAGGAGCACCGGGTCTCGTCCCAGCTCAGAGCTAAGGCGCTGGACACAAAGCAAGGCCCTCCGCCTCCCTGGGAGTCAAACTCCCCTCCGCAAGTAACTTCCGAACAAGCAACCCAGAAGTTACTTGCGCCAAACACGGATTGGTCCCCGGGACAGCAGAACAGCGCCTCCGGGACAGGGGCAGCGGCACCGGAGCCTAATCCCCGCTCCTGTACCACAGCCTCGGCGACTACGCCCCGCCCCGAAGCCCGAGCCGACCGCGGGAGCTTCGGTACTCACCTCCGCGCCGCCGCGCCGCGCCCCCAGGAAGTGGTTTCTTGCGACCTTGGAGCCCGGAAGTGACGCTCCTAAGCAACCAGCTGGCTCAGTTCCTCCCCTCAGCGTTGCTAGGGTTGGACGACCCGGGCGGCTGGCCTTTGTTAGTCTTTTGTCCCAACTCTGTGATTTGGAGCTGGAGAGAGAGGCCTGCAGAAATGAAAGCCAGGCTCCCTCGATTCTCTAAGGCGCTGTATCACAGCCCATTTCAGCAAACATACACGTTTACAGTCCATGGGGTCACGAAGAGTCGGACACGACTGAGAGACTTCACTTTGACTTTTCACTTTCATGCATTGGAGAAGGAAATGGCAACCCACTCCATGTTCTTGCCTGGAGAACCCCAGGAACGGGGGAGCCTGTGGGCTACCGTCTATGGGGTCGCACAGAGTCGGAAGCGACTTAGCAGCAGCAGCAGCAGCAGCA
>SJYX01024335.1:216654-243687 GCA_006410675.1 Oreotragus oreotragus | reverse complement strand
TCACTTTCATGCATTGGAGAAGGAAATGGCAACCCACTCCAGTATTCTTGCCTGGAGAATCCCAGGGATCGGGGAGCCTGGTGGGCTGCCATCTACAGGGTCGCACAGAGTTGGACACGACTGAAGCGACTTAGCAGCAGCAGTGGTATGCACAACTTCTAAAATGGTTACCCCAAAGATATCCGGCTCTAATTCCTACAATTTGTGAATATATGAGATGTAACTTCCAGGATTATGTTATATTTAATGGTACAGCTGATTTTAAGATAGGGAGATGATCTGGGTGGACCTAAGTGAATCACATGAGCCCTTAAATGCACAGAGTTTTCTGTAGCTGGTAGAAGAAAAAGAAGTCAAACAAATTCCAAGCATGAGAGGGATTCGCCTTGCTGCTGCTGGCTTGAAGATGGAGGGGGGTTGCATGAGAAGGAATTCAGGTGGACGCAAAGGAGCTGAGAAAAGATCCAAGCTGAGGGCCAGCAAGAAAATGGTAACCTCTGTCCAATAATCACAAGAAACTGCATTCAGTCAACAGGCTGAGTTTGCAAGCAGATTCTTCTATAGTGCAAGAGCCCTGCATTGTTACCACCTTGATATCAGCCTTATGAAACCCTAAGCAGAGAACCCAACTGAGCATGCCAGACTTCTAACCTAAAAATGGTAAGCTGAAAGAGCCTGTGTTGCCTTAAATCACTATGTTTGTGGTTATTTGCTATGCAGGAATATTAAATGAATATATTTAGTTTCTATAATTTTTTTTGACATAATGACTTCCACAAGTTTAACTGTAGATACTTAAAGTAATGAACATCTCTGTCTTAAAATGTTAGAAGTTTAATGTCCTTCTTTACCTTTTAGTCTCCACAAGTTCACATATAACTGCCATAATTTTTAGATTCTGTATGGGACATTATACATATCTAGTCAAACCTTACTAATTTTATAGATGATGAAACAGAGGCTAACAGAGGTTAAGTAACTTGCTAAGGGCTGACAGTGGCTTGAGCTAGGATTGAACCTAAGCTTCTGATTACATCCAAACTTCTGTCAGCATTACAGCTATAGTACCATCCATTTCTTAATTACTCTGTTATCCTTCCCTGACCATTCTTAACCTTCATAAAATTGTTCTTTGAGTACAAGACAGCAATCAAGAATTCATGGAATTTTCTAAGTGCACATATCTCATGCTATTCAGTTTGCTTCCTGTATTCTTCCTTGTTCTACCTGACTGCTTGGAAATACAACATTTTCACCTAAATGCATTTACCTTATATTTACCCACAGTGAATTTCTTCTGCCACTTTTCTGCCCACTTATATAGTCTTATACGGTTTTCATGCAGATCATTCCTGGGACATGGCATCTTACTACCCAGAAGTATGTAGTGCCATCTGTAAATTTGGAGAATTCACTGTGCACTCCCTCAAGATCATTTACAAATCAGTCAAAAAAGATCATCCCCCAGAACCAATCTGTGGGGGTCCCACTTTTCCACTTAGAAAAATGTTCATTCTTCCTCAACCTTTGTTTCTACATTTAAGCCCTTGTAGAAAATAAGAGACTCAACAATATTATTAGCAGCTACTCACCTGGTTTCCGGTGAGCTGTCCTGAGCAAATTTAGCAGCAGCTGGTAATATACGGTCAGCCATATCCTTTGTTCCAGATAAAACACGCTCTGGTTCCATAAATTCCACCACATCTGATAAATGTTGGGCCGCACATCTTCTTACTGCAATGTGTAAGTGGCTAGAGGAAACATGGTCAATTACAGTAGAGTTGATAAACTATTTTCCAAAGATATACCTTAAAAGTTAAATGATTACTCCTAAGCCTCAGCCATCCTTGTTGTAGGCCAAAATGACAAATTATTTATATGAGCTATCTCTTTCAAGAAGTTAAAAACAAAAATTATAATCACTGACATTTATTTAGCTCCAGATCTATGAAGGTTAGTAACACTATTAAAATAACAATATTATTGTCTTCTGTATGCTTAGTACCTAATATGACTTTTACCACAAGGGAATTATTTAATACATGTTTTCTGACTGAAATAACATTGAAATTTGCTTTTTTTCCCCTATACCCCAGATTACAAACAACTGCATTTTTAGTTTAAGGACATATCCAGATTATTTTGAACATTACCTTTGTCCTCCGTTGATAAGAGAAACAACTGCACGTGCAGGAGTTACATTAGTGATCATAGCTCTTAATGCCTTGTCAACATCTTCTCTTATAAATGTATTTGATTCTCCTGACTTCTGTAACAAAACTTTTACAGTATTATCTAGTTCTTGATCCATGCCCTTTTTCAGGTGCGTGAAAAGATCACTTAAACAGACCACAGCAGCACGAGAAACTCCAGAGCGTAAATTTTTTACCTAAAAAAAATTTCCAAAATGTACACTTTGCTGAAATTCTGAAAGAAAATCAGTAATAATGACCTTAAAGCCAAATTTATTATCAAAGCAACATGATTTAATATGTATAATATTATGTCTTTAAAAAAATCAACATTTTAGAAATTTTTTTTAATGTTGCAAAGTGAGGCATGAGTTATTTACATACAAGCCTACTGATTTCATTTAGTACAGTTTTTCAAGGTCAGGTAAAAATGGCATGTTTATATTTTGTTATCCAAACACTCCTTAACTCAGCTGAAAAATAAGTTTACCTCTTGAACTACTGCAAAATTTGTTTCATGCAACTTTGTGTTCAGTATTTCACAATGAAAAGCAGCTAAACATCTAATAAAGTTCAGTCCCTCAATTTTCTTCTCCCTAAGAGAAAAAGAAACAAACGACAAAATCNGAACTACTGCAAAATTTGTTTCATGCAACTTTGTGTTCAGTATTTCACAATGAAAAGCAGCTAAACATCTAATAAAGTTCAGTCCCTCAATTTTCTTCTCCCTAAGAGAAAAAGAAACAAACGACAAAATCGTGTATTAAATGGGGCTCCACTGGAACAGGCTCTCAGATTTCTTCTTCTTCTTTTGTGAGTATGGATTATTGCCAATGAAGAGACCCTGTCTATCTTCCCTTATCATGCAGGAAGCTCAAGTAAAAGATATGGAAAGTTTTATTTACTCCCATTGTTCTACCCCTGATTCAAAACACCATTCAAAACCACTACTGACAGTCAGATTAAGCATATGCTTTGTAAATAAAAAGGAACATTTCTCCATTAGTAAGCACGTCATATTCTTTTTAGAGAATAGAAAGGAAAGGAATGGCAGATGCGAGGGAAGCAATAGAACAAAAATGGAAGGAGATTAAATAACTAGCCATAATTTTGTTGGTGATCCAAGAGCAGAAAACCATTGATAAGATGGTTATGTAACTCGTATTTCTTTTTCGTTATCTTACCTAATGAGACAGATGAAGGGTAGGTGAATACTAACAAGAGAGTAGATTTAAGGGGGACAGAGACATTACATTTCAGACTTGATGGTTTCCATTTTAATCATTTGAAAAATGTAAGCTCAGTTTCCTTAGTTGGTAATATTGATAGTGTTTACTTTTTTAAGCATTTAAATGCCCTGAATAAGTTAGGGGATAACAGGGAGAAAAGACCCAAGATTTCAAGGTGGGCAAGAGTAAATCTATTTAGCAGATGCCTGGTTCAAGATTTTCATTTTTTGGATAAGCATAAAGCTGTTACAGTTATCATTCAGATGTGTAAACAACAAGATTCTAAACATGAATAATAGAAAGTTGAGTTGAGAGAGGAAGGCAGAAAAATTAAGAAAGAGTGGCTGAAATTTTTCCAAATTTCATCAAAGCTCTAAATTCTCAGATCCAAGAACAAATCCTAAATGGGATAACCACAAAAAAAACACAAAATGGAACATCATTATCAAATTACTAAAAAGACTGTTAAAGGGAATATTCTTAAAAACAGCCATATAAGAAAAGGGCAAATTACACAGAGCAGAACAAAGATAACGATAAAAGACTTCAGGTCAGAAATAATATAAGCCAGGAAACACTGAATAAAATTTAAGTGCTAAAGAGAAACCAACAGCAACCAAAAAAATCAACTTAATTTAAGAAGGAATACACAAAGCTTAAACTAACTTAGAGATTTTAAAAGCCCAGTAACTGATAGAAAAAGTAAATAAGAAACCAGTAAGTATACAGAAAATTTAACACTTTCANTCCCACAGACAGAGAAGACTGGTAGGCTACAGTCCATGGAGTCGCAAAAGAGTTGGACACAACTTAGTGACTAAACGACAATTTTTAGTCAAGAAGACACATTTGCACTAGGCAGCAGTGGAGGTGGTAAATTCTCAGGTTATAGATACATTTTAAAGAGAGGGCCAACAGGATTTCTGGGATGAAATCTAAAAGAGAGAAATTAACAATGAGACCTGAAGGTGAAATTATTCTATATGATACTGTAATGGTGAATATAAGATAGAAAGTATTTGTCAAAACCCACAGAACTTTACAGCACAGAGAGTAAACTTTAATGTACACAAATTTTTTTTTTTTTTTAATCATTTAGGTATCCAGGATGGAATGTAGAATGTGACATTCTGAGTCAAAAATATTACAAATGGATGAGGTAATTTCATGGAAGGGGTAGGGGAAATGAGGTGCTGACCCCAGTAACTGTGGAAATAGATGGAATTAAGAAGACTAAAAGCAAGAGAAACTGTACATGGGCACCATTGTTTTCCGCATGGGATACAGGTTAACAATTCTGAGACTATACCCATACACTGGAATTGCACAGTTAAGTAAACGGATGGCAGATGGTGGAAGCCAGATTTGTTACAGTTGGGAGTAGAAGGTTATAGATAACCTAGAGGAGGCTAGATGGTCCACGTGGATGGATAAGTGTTGTGGATATCAGTAAAAGTCTTATTTAGATTATTACAGATGCAGACAGCTATACATATATATACAGAGAGAGAAAGAGGGGTAGGGGAGAGGCTAGTCTACACACATACATCTCTTGCTATGCATTTACTGAGAGGGCCCAGAAACATGGGCATCCCAAACAGTAGCAATAAGCACATCTAGCACCCAGACCTTGGTGTCTAATACGATTCTCCAATAAAATGAACTAGGGGCTCCTTAGAGAAATGGTTAACTCTAGAACTGAAGCAAGAAATATATAAGATGAGCCTGTAACAGAAAGTAAGAAACTGTTCAAAAAAACAACACACATCGATCAGGGTATGTCAAAGGGATATAAGACCCACTTCAATGGCCAAAGCCAGAACAATCTGCACAGCAAAACAAATAATTCAAAGTATGAAAAGAATTATTCACAGCCATACTGCTATTATTTAACAAGCAAACAAACTTCCCAAGGAGAATTTAAAATAATTTATGTAAATAATCTGTCTTAAAGTGTGAAGTGTGACTCCACACTCCTTAAGGCTGGGCTGTGCATGACTTCCTTCCAGAAGTACAAGATGGGAAAGTGGTGGAAGGAGAGTAGCTTTACAGTGTAAGAACTTGACGGCTTCAAGCTAGTGATCTGGGTTAACATCAACAGTGATGACGTGTCCTGACAGCATGTACCCTACTGTGACGGTGTGAGGTACACACAGGATAGTATATATTCTGTGAGGTGATGAGAATGGCACTTTACCTCTGGGATCTTCCTCCCCCAAACCTGTAACTCCAATGTCATCATAAGAAATCCATCAAACAAATCCCAAACGAGAGTCATTTTATAAGATATCTGACCAGTAATACTCAAAACTGTCAAGTGTATCTACAAGTCTGAGAAACTGCCACAGTCCTAGAAACCTAAGACACGACTAAACGTACTGTGGGATCTCGGAACAGAAAAAGGACTGAGCAAAGAGAAAACTGAGCAAATCTGAAGAAATCATGGACTTTAGTTAGTTACCAGTACTGGTTCATTAATGTAAAATGTTAATAATAGGGAAAATTGTAGGGGGGACATATGGGAACTCACTGTAGTATCTTCACAGTAATTCTGAAAATCTAAAATTATTTTAAAATTAAATTTATTGGAAAAAAGTCAACATTTCAAAATAAATAACCCTTCAGACATGTATAGATGTCCAGACTTAGTTAGCAAACAGAAACTAAGTCTTGTCTAACAGAGAAAAACCCAGATTCCAAGTATCTTGGTAGGGCATCCTTGGCTTCTAATGAAATGATTTTAAAATTCTGCTCTGAGACTTCAACTGGAACAGAATGGGTAATGGAAAATCAGTGTCAGGAATTACTACCCTGGGCTGTTTACCCAGACCCCTCCCATTACAATAAAGTCCCAAGAACTGCTCAAAACTGAATTCGAATTTTGTCCTATGCAAAGATAAGCCATCTCCCAGAGCAGTAAAAGCTGGCAGTCAGTAGGCTGAAAAAGACGGGCAGATGTCCTGTAAAATGTCATTCTGATGTGGCAAGTGTGGTTGCCACAAGAAAAAGCGTGGTTTCACAGATTCATTTCTCACTTCTCTCAAAAAAAAAAACAACAACAAAAAACAGCAAACACGCATTGTACATTTACTAATCCTTTTGCATTTAATCCTCCTTTTGCATTTAAACCCTTTTGCATTTAAACCCTTTTCATTTAATCCTCCAATCAATTCTATGCACCCATTTTACAGAGGAGAAAACTGAGAACCAGAGAAGCAACCAGAGCTCGCCCACAGTTACCGAGTAATACGATACACTAAGGATTCGAACCCCGGCCAGACTGACTCCGGAGCTCTAGCTCCTCCGAATGCTCCGCCCTTGAGAAGAAAGGCCAGGTCACAACTGTGAGGAGCACCGGGTCTCGTCCCAGCTCAGAGCTAAGGCGCTGGACACAAAGCAAGGCCCTCCGCCTCCCTGGGAGTCAAACTCCCCTCCGCAAGTAACTTCCGAACAAGCAACCCAGAAGTTACTTGCGCCAAACACGGATTGGTCCCCGGGACAGCAGAACAGCGCCTCCGGGACAGGGGCAGCGGCACCGGAGCCTAATCCCCGCTCCTGTACCACAGCCTCGGCGACTACGCCCCGCCCCGAAGCCCGAGCCGACCGCGGGAGCTTCGGTACTCACCTCCGCGCCGCCGCGCCGCGCCCCCAGGAAGTGGTTTCTTGCGACCTTGGAGCCCGGAAGTGACGCTCCTAAGCAACCAGCTGGCTCAGTTCCTCCCCTCAGCGTTGCTAGGGTTGGACGACCCGGGCGGCTGGCCTTTGTTAGTCTTTTGTCCCAACTCTGTGATTTGGAGCTGGAGAGAGAGGCCTGCAGAAATGAAAGCCAGGCTCCCTCGATTCTCTAAGGCGCTGTATCACAGCCCATTTCAGCAAACATACACGTTTACAGTCCATGGGGTCACGAAGAGTCGGACACGACTGAGAGACTTCACTTTGACTTTTCACTTTCATGCATTGGAGAAGGAAATGGCAACCCACTCCATGTTCTTGCCTGGAGAACCCCAGGAACGGGGGAGCCTGTGGGCTACCGTCTATGGGGTCGCACAGAGTCGGAAGCGACTTAGCAGCAGCAGCAGCAGCAGCAGCATAGACCTCTTAATTTTTTTTTTTTTTTTAAGTTTGATTTACAAACTAGTTTGTAAGTTTTAAATGTGTTTGTAGTGGTGTGTAAGTTTTAGGTGTACAGCAAAGTGATTCAGCTATATATAGTACATTTTTCTTCAGATTCTTTTCCATTATAGGTTGTTATATTGACTATAATTCCCTGTGCTATACAGTAGGCCCTGTTATCTATTTTATATGTTTGTTGTTGTTGAGTTGCTTAGCCATGTCTGATTCTTTTGCGACGCCATGGACTGTAGCCTGCCAGGCTCCTCTGTCCATGGGATTTCCCAGGCAAGAATACTGGAGTGGGTTGCCCTTTCCTTCTCCAGGGGATCCTCCCAACCCAGGGATCGAGCCTGCATTTTCTGCATCTCCTGCTTTGACAGATGGATTCTTTACCACTGAACATCTGCTGCTGCTGCTGCTGCTAAGTCGCTTCAGTCGTGTCCGACTCTTATGCGACCTCATAGACGGCAGCCCACCAGGCTCCGCCGTCCCTGGGATTCTCCAGGCAAGAACACTCGAGGGAGTAGAGAAGCCCATTTCACACATAGCATATCTGTTAACTCCAGACTCCTAATTTATCTCTCCCCCAGCCTGTTTGGTAACCATAAATTTGATTTCCATGTCTGTGAGTCTATTTCTGTTTTATAAATAAGTTCATTTGTATTGTTTTTTTTTAAAGATTCCACATGGAGGTGATACCACGTGGTATTTGGGCTCCCCTGGTGGCTCAGATGGTAAAGAATCTGCCTGCAATGCTGGAGACCTGGGTTCAATCCCTGAGTTGGGAAGATTCCCCTGGAGGATGGCATGGCAACCCACTCTAGTATACTTGCCTGGAGAATCCCCATGGACAGAGGAGCCTTGTGGGCCACAGTCCATGGGGTCAGAGAGTCAGACACAACTGAGCAACTAAGCACGGCACACTTGGTATTTGGCTTTCTCTGACTTACTTCACTTAGTATAACAATCTCTAGGTCTGTCCATATTGCTGCAAATAGCAATGTTTTTATGACTGAGTAATCTTCTTTATCCATTCATCAATTGATGGACATTCAGGTGGTTTCCCTGTCTTGGCTATGAAGTGCTGCTGTGAACACTGGGGTGCATGTATCCTTTTGAATTAGAGTTTTCTTGAATATATGCCCAGGAGTGGGATTACTAGATCATTTGGTAACTCTAGTTTTTTTAAGGAATATCCATACTTTTCTCCATAATGACTGTAGCAAATTTACATTCCCACCAACAGTATAGGAGGGTTCCCTTTTCTCCACATCCTCTCTAGCATTTGTTATTTGTAGACTTTTTAATGATGGTCCTTTTGACCATTGTGAGGTGATACTTCATTGTAGTTGATTTACATTGTATAGATGCCTTAATTCTTTGTGAGGCCCTGAGCTAGGAGCCTGCAATGCAGAAAGGAGACAAGCACAGTTTTATAATTCAGACAGAAGCAAATTATTAAAATTCATTCAAAACATTCACCAAGTACCTACTCTATGGCTTGTGCTGGTTGTTGAACTAGACAGATGGAGTCTCTGCCCTCACAAAGCTTACAATTTGAACACACTATCATATAATGTGACAAGTGTTTGGATGGCAGTACAGTTCCTGACTGAGTATGGGTTGGGCAAATAATGAGGGGGGAAGGGAACTCTAGTTGGACATGGTAATCAGCCTCTACTTTGGACCCGAATGATTCTTGAATCATGGGATCCATGCCCTTGTATAGCCCCTTCTCACACGGAATAGGGCTAACAGAAATAGTTAATAGGATATAATGGAAATCATGGAGCATGAGTTCCAAGATTAAGACATAAAAGATATTATTCTTCCTCTTTGCGCTCTCTTCATCATTCATGAGGGATCCATATTATGGGGATATTCAAGCAGACCAGGGGAGAGGCTTGCATGAATGATAACTGAGTCTCTTGCCAACAACCACCTCCAACTTGCCAGCCATATGTGTGAGTCATCTTGGGAGTGGATCCTCCAGCCCCAGCTGAGCCTTCAGATGACTGCATCCCTGGCTAAAATCTTGAATATGATTGAGAGACCTTGAGCTAAAAACAGCAAAATCACTCTTCAATTCCTGACCCATAGAAATTATTTTAAGAGTCTAAATTCCAGGGTAATTTGCTTTCAGCTTATAGAACTAGTACAGAGAAGATCAAGGAGGAGGAGGGGTATGCCAGAGATTCAAAAACAAGAATGAGACCTGATCTCTCCCTCAAGGAGTTCACTTTCTCCTAGAGGACACAGACAGAAAAGATTATAATTCATTCAATATCCATTATCACCCTTACTGTGTGAGATGATATGGAGGATCCAACAATGTGTTGTTTCTTCATTCATTCAACAGATATCTATAGTTTCTACTCTGAATCATACACTATGGAATCAGGAAGGCAATAGTGAGTAGGTTGGTCGCTACCCTCACTGTGTTTAGAGGTTGACGGTTATCTGACACCTTCATTAATCAATTGCAAAGAAATGTATATTATTAACCATGAGATGTGTAAGGAAGAAAGAGGAAACTATGAGAGAATAAATAACATGGGAAATGCAATCAAGAAAGGGTGATCAGGAAAGGTCTCTCTGTAGAGGTAACATTTAAACTAAGAAACAAAGGATGGATAGGAATTTGCCAGGCAAAAGAGGCATAGGGATGGTAGGTGGAAAGGCCGTGGGAAAGGCTTGGTGCATAAAAGAGTGGGGAGAAGCCGAGGCCTGAAAGGTACAGATATTTAGGGGAAATTCCCTGGTGATCCAGTGGTTAGGACCTAGCACTTTCAGAGCCCAGGTTCGATCCCTGGTAGGGGAACTAAGATCCCACAAGCTACACAGCATGGCCAAAAAAAAAAGAGAGAGAGAAAGTAATGTACAGATATTTAAGATAAGACTTGGTGTTTGTCCTGGAGGGGCTCATGGTGGGGTGTGGAGGAGGAGGGCCATAGAAGACTGAGATGTCTTACATGTTGAATTGTGTCCCCCAAAAATGATTTGGTGGAGAATGAACCCCAGCACTTCAGAATGTGATCGTATGCAGAGACATGGTCTTCACAGAGGTAATCAAATTAAACAGGTTATTAGGATGGACCCTAACCCAATATGACTGGTATCTTTATTAAAGGGAGAAATTTGGACACCATGCACACTTAGGGAGAATGCCACGTGAAGATGGAAGCAGAGACCAGGGTGACGCTTTTACAAGCCTAGAAATGACAATTGCCAGAAAACTACTGGAAACCATGGGAGAGACGTGGAGGGGATTCCTCCCCACAGCCCTCATCCTTGATTTCTGACTCCTAGCTGGCACAACTGGAGAAGGCAGTGGCAACCCACTCCAATACTCTTCTTGCCTGGAAAATCCCATGGACGGAGGAGCCTGGTGGGCTCCAGTCCACAGGGTCGCTGAGGGTCGGACACGACTGAGCGACTTCACTTTCACTTTTCACTTTCGTGCATTGGAGAAGGAAATGGCAACCCACTCCAGTGTTCTTGCCTGGAGAACCCCAGAGACAGAGGAGCCTGTTGGGCTGCCATCTATGGGGTTGCACAGAGTCGGACACGACTGACGCAACTTAGCTGCAGCAGCCGGCACAACTGTGAGAAAATAATTGTCTCTGGTTGAAACCACCCAGTTTGTGATACTGCATTATGGCAGCCCTAGAAAACTAACACAGATGTGCAGGTGCTCTGAAACCTGTCAGTATCAGTATCCAAATGCGAAATATTCCCAGCACGGCTGCTGCAAGCACAGCTACTTCCTTACTCGCTGGAAGCTTCTGGAGGGATCCAGCTGAGTCTTACTCATCTCTGTGCCCTGCCTGGCTTCATTAGCACCACAACACGGTGGAGAACTCTGCGGCATGCTCATTCTTATCCATAACATCTCTGCGAGGCACACCACTTGCACGACGAAAGAGAAAAAGCTGCAAAAAGCATGGTGTCTGCTCTGAGAAACATTTCCGAACTAGATGAGCACGACGGGATGAACCAGTTTGAAATGATTAATTATAGCTGCTATTTATTGAGTATTCACCAGGTGCCCAGCGCTTTACATATATCAGTATTCTCCCAGCAGCTTCCCTGTAAGGCAAGTATTATTATTCTCCTCTACAGGTGAAGATAAGTAGGACCGGAAAAAGTAAGCGACTTCCCCAAGGCCCCACAGAGACGGTGTGCATAACCACCGAGCTACCTAACCAAGCTGTTCAAGCCAGGTGGTCATTCCAGGCTTGAGTGCTCTAGGATGAAGGGAAGGATCAACAGGGAACAAGGTATCCAGGAGGGCTTCATGAGGAAGGTGGCTCAATGTGGGTCCCAGATGATGGCCTGAATTTGGATATGGGCAAAGGAAAGTAGAGTTTTCCTGGTGGCTCAGACAGTAAAGAATCTACCTGCAATGCAAGAGACCCGGGTTCAGTCCCTGGGTTGGGAAGACCCCCTGGAGAAGGGAATGGCTACCCACTCCAGTATTCTTACCTGGAGAATTCCCTGGACAGAGGAGCCTGGCGGGCTACAGTCCACCAAGTCACAAAGAGTTGGACAGGACTGAGCAGTTAACACATACACAAAAGAAAGTGAGGCACAAGACTTGCTTTTCCACCTCCAAACCTTTGCCTTTGTCGATGTCTTTGCCTCTTCTCCCTGCTCTTCACAAGACAGGCTCATTCGCACCACTCAGGGCTCATCCCAAACACTACCTTTTCAGAAATGTCTCCCATGATCACCTTTTCTAAGCTAGTCATTTTTTCTAGAAATGGCTCCAGCGGTGTTGTTCATCCCACAGGGTCTTTTCTGCCCTATGATTGCTTGGACCAACTGCGTACAGTGGAAGAGATGCTGTGTCCATTTCAGCATCCAACTGGCCTGAAAGTCAGCCATCAGCCATCAGCTGACCAACTGCGTGCAGTGGAAGAGATGCTGTGTCCATTTCAGACGTGGCACCCAACTGGGCCTGAAAGTCAGCCATCGGCTAAGAGGTATGACCAGCCCTAGACCAGTGAGCTGTGAGACGTCCAAGCCACATGGGGAGGGAGGGAATCTGAGCAGACACCATACCTAGAAGTAAAGAAGCCATTCGGAGAGATGGAAAGACGGATAGAAGTGTGATAAAGCAAAGATGGGAGCATGTTAAGTGTAGAATCTAAGTGGTAGGCATAGCGTGTGCTATACAATTCTTTCAACTTTTTCTCTTTTTTTTTTTGGTATATTTGAAATTTTTCACTACAAAGTTGTGAGCAAAAAAGAAACCATCTTGGAACGGGACACCTCAGCCCCAAACACCTCAACTGATCCCCCTTGGAGCAGAGGTGAACCTCTCAGCCCAGCCTTTCCCAAGTTCCTGACCCACAGATCATGGATGGATATTTTAAGCCACTAAGTTTTGGGGAATATATTACAAAACGTCTCTAAGCAGATCTCTCTTACTTTTTATCACAGTTTCCTGCCTATTTCCTTTATAGCATTTGTCACAAGCTGTCTTCTGTGCTTGTGTGTCATCAGTCTCTCCCCCTCTAGGATATAAACTCTATCTCCTTTGTTCACTCCTACCACCCAGCACCTAGCACCCTGCCTGGGGTACGTGTAGGTTTAAATGGATGTTTGTTGAGTGAGCAGGACATGGAGCTCTTCTGAAGAGTACTAGAAGAAAATATGGAGTTCACAGAGTCGGGGGAAAACTGCTATTTGTCTTTTGGGCTGCCCCAAATCTGAAGCCCCATTTGTGGAAATCCCAAGAGGGAGGAGGAGACAGGCCCCTCTCACTACGGCAGATGGATGGGATGGACACACCCTCTCCTCAGTCCCTGCTGGAGCAAAGATGCTGAACTTAACCACGACCCATCGGAAGCTCCCACTCCAGATTCTGAACCTGAACGCAGGAGTGCCGGCTCGAAGGGCCCCAGTCTAGGGTCTTGTTCGGAGGGGTGGATCCTGGCCACACCTGGCCTTGGGTGGTTCCTGCCTGAGCGCCTTCAGTGCTGCCGTGTTCCGTTAACTCCTCTGTCCTTAGGTTTGGCTCCAGCAAGAAACGAGGAATGCTGAGTGTGGTGCATCCTGGTGAATCCAGAATGTATCCATTGGTGAGGAGGCATATTTTATGTATTTTCCTCCAAATGGGGAGGACATACTTTATGTGCCAGAAAGGCAAGGGACACATTCATCTTGGAGCCAGCAGAGCCTAAACAATAGTGGAGGCTCGTCATATTCTGGACTCTTTCTCTGGGCCTCTAGGAGCCTTCTAGCAGATAACCAACTTTGATAGTTCATGGCCTGTTCTCTTGCTTTCTACAAGGTGTGAACTTGAACTAAAGGCTAGATTTCACCCTTGAGTGTCTATAAACCCATGCTGGACTTCCCTGGTGGTCTAGTAGTTAAGACTCACCTGTCAGTGCAGGGGACATGGGTTTGATCTCTAGTCCAGGAAGATTCCATATGCTGTGGGGCAACTGGGCCCATGCTCCACAGCTGCTAACCCTGTGCTCCACAAAAGAGAAGCCACTGTAATGAGAAGCTCATGTATCGCAACTAGAGAGTAGACCCCAATCATGGCAACGAAAGAAGACCCACACACATCAATCAAGACCCAGCACAGCCAAAAATAAATTAATTCATTGAAAAATTATAAACCCACGGTTTGCTCTTGTTGTCCAGTCACTAAATCGTGTGCAACTCTCTGGAGCCCCATGGACTGCAGCACACCAGGCTTCCCTGTCCTTCACTATCTCCCAGAGCTTGCTCAGAATCATGTCCGTTGAGTCAGTGATGTTATCTAACCATCTCACCCTCTGCTGCCTTCTTTTGTTTTCAATTTTTCCCAGCATCAAGGTCTGTTCCCATGATGGTCATTGGTCATCAAGGCCAGCTCCTCTCATCAGGTGGCCAAAGTATTGGAGCTCCAGCTTCAGCATCAGTAAACTCAGACCCTAATACTGTGCTCTAGGATATTCCAGGAGCATGTCTGCTTCAGAGGAGGAGAGGTTTACCCATGGGCTCATTAAGTAGTCACACAGAACTTCCATCAGAAGGTAGAGTACACATCAACACCACAGAGGGTTGGCCCTTCCCAGGAAAATCCAAAGGCTATAACTTGTTCTTGAGACCCCAGGTTCCCCACAGTTTTGAAACCTGAAAAGTTTTATCCAGCAGACATTCACTGAGAGCCAACTATATGTCAGGGAAACACTGGGAATAAGATCTCAGGCTCTGGTGAGAGAGACAGACATAGACACAAACTACCACAATAGGATATTTTGAGTTTCTACAAAAGAAGTGTGTGCAGAACGACATAAGAACCCAGAAGAAGCATCAGACTTTGCTTTCATTGATCATGGAGGGCATCCTAGAGTAGGTGATATTCAATCTCCAGGAGGAGGTTACAGCTGAAGCAAAGGCCAGGTCAGGGCTCATACTTCCGGAGTACTGAAGTTCTGGAAACAGTCCAGAGCTTCATCTCCTTGAAAATCCTTCAGCCATGGAAGCAGCAAAAACTTCACAGGAATCCAGCATCTGGATGGTACTAATTACCTCCACCTTTATGAAGTGCTGCATTAAATTAGGCACATGAAAAGGTGTTCTGCATCGCTAATTATCAGAGAAATGCAAATCAAAACTACAATAAGATATCATCTCACACCAGCCAGGATGGCTATCATCAAAAAGCCCACAAACAATAAATGCTGGGGAGCATATGGGAACCCTCCACACTGTTGGGTAGGAATGTAGATTGGTACAGCCACTATGGAGAACAGAAGGAGGTTCCTTAAAAAACTAAAACTGGAGCTACCATATGACCCTGCAATCCCACTCCTGGGCACATATCTGGAGAAAAACATGGTCCCCAAAGATACGGGGGAGACTGGCGCGCTGCCGTCTATGGGGTCACACAGAGTCGGACACGACTGAAGCGACTTAGCAGCAGCAGCAGCAGCAAAGATACATGCACCCCGATGTTCATTGCAGTACTGTTTACAATAGTCAAGACACGGAAGCAACCTAAATGTCCATCAGCAGAGGAGTGGATAAACAATACATTGGTACATATATGCGATGGAATATTACTCAGGCATTAAAAAGAATGAAATAATGCCATTTGTGGCAACATGAAAGGACCTAGAGAGAGTCATACTGAATGAAGTAAGTCAGACAGAGGAGAAATATCATATGCCATCCCTTATGTGTGGAATATAAAAAAGAAATGATACAAATGAACTTAATTACAAAACAAAAACAGACTCACAGACTTCATGAAGGAGATTATGGCTGCCATGGGGAAGAATGAGGGGAAGGAATAGTTAGGGAGTTTGGGATGGACATGTACACACTGTTATATTTAAAATGGGTAACTAATAAGGACCTACTGTATAGCGCATGGAACTCAATGTTATGTAGCAGCCTGGATGGGACCAGAATTTGGGGGAGAAGGTATGTTTAGTTGCTCCATCATATCTGACTATCTGCAGCCCCATGGACTGTTTGTAGGGCCCCAGGCTCCTCTGTTCCTGGAGTTTTTCCTGCAAGAATACTGGAACAGGTTGTCATTTCCTCCTCCAAGGGGTCTTCCTGACCCAGGGATCAAACCCGTGTCTCTTGTGTCTCCTGCATTGGCAGGCAGATTCTTTACCACTAATACCACCTGGGAAGCTCTTAGGGGAGAATGGATACATGTATATGAATGTCCTTTCAATGCTCACCTGAAACTATCACAACACTGTTTGTTAATCAGCTATACCTCAATACAAAATTAAAAAAAAAATTTTTTTAAAGAAAAACTTGACTCTAACCTAACAGCATAGGTGGCTCCCTAGGTTAAATCCACACTAAATATTCAATTGTGCACAACACAAGCAGAGTCATATTTGGTGGAGATCAGTTCACTTGTTCTGTGAAGGCACTTTTCCAGCTGAATAATGATGGTGCCTTTTAATTGTGCGCTATCTTCCTTCTCAGGGGCTTTAAGTGGGACCATCTCCCCAGAGGAAGCCAGAAGCTAGGTGTATCATCTCCATTTTGTAGTTGGAAGAACTCAGTAAAGAGATCTGGCCCAAGCCACACAAACCGGAATCTTAACTCCTCCCCAGGGCCCAGCTCAAATTACCTTGTCTTAGAAGATTTTTTTTGTTTCCCCCACCAGAATTCCCCTGCCGTGCATGACCCTGGGAGAAGCTGAGAGAAATGGCTGAGCTTCACTTTCTACAGACCTTGAGTTGGATACTTGATCTGCAATCACTCACTTGATCCCCCCAACAACCAGGAGAGTGTGTTCCCATTTCACAGCCAAGGAAACTGAGGCACAGAGATGCTGAGTGATGGGTCTTCAATTATATAGCTAATAAGTGTTAAGAGTCAGGATTCAAGCCCAGGCCTCCAAGCCCTTTGTCTTAACCACACAGAATCCTGGCCCATTCATTCATTCATTCAACAGCTATTTGTTGAGCATCTACTGTACACCCAGTGTTTGCTAGGAGTATAATACTTGCTAGGGATGCAGTAGGAAAGAAAACACAGTCCCTGCCCTAACAAAGATTATCACCTAGCAGGGAAGATAGATATGAAACCCTTTCACAAACAGTTATTTGATTACATATCAGGCATCAGGCAATGTTAGCAGAATTTAACTGAACTAGGTAAGACACCTGCAGGGCAAGAAAAGAAATCAGGCCTCTGGGTAGCTCTTTATTGTCTGCAATTCAGGAGTCGGTCACCTCTTCCTTTTTTCTTAGATTCAGTAGCTAAGCAATGTCTGCAGATGCACACAACTGCTTTGGGAGTTTCCACAGACCACACTTCCTTCTCTGAATCATGGAGTTCCCAGGCTTTAAAATGGGGATGAAAATACCAAAAGACTGGAAGTAACCCAAATAGCTATCAACAGGGGACCGCTTAAATAAGTGGTGGTACATCTACAGCCATGGAATATGCAGCTACTAAAAAGCACGAGGCAACCCTAAACGCCAGAGAAGGACACTAAGATCTGGGTCCTGGTGAGTCACGGGGTGATATACTCTTTTTAAAACGTTATTTTATGTTTTGGGCTGCACTGGGCCTTTGTTGACGCGCACAGGCCTTCTCTAGCTGCGGCGAGCAGACCTCTCATCGTGGTGTCTTCTCATGTTGCAGAGCACGGGCTCCAGGGCATGTAGGCTCGCTAGTCACAGGGCACAGGCTTAGTTGCCCCCACCTCATGTGGAATATTCCTGGATCAGGGATCAAACCCATGACCCCTGCATCAGGGGGCAGGTTTTTAGCCGCTGGGCCACCAGGGAAGTCCAAGACTTACTCTTAGTGTGTGCCATATTGGACCTTTTGAATTTTGCACTCTATGCAGGTACCTTATCAAAATATAAATTAATCAATTCAAGAACATTTTAATACAGCATTTTGATGGGTATGAAAAGGCAGTAAAATAGCCCTGCTCATGTTGGCCCATTTCATGGTGTTATTGTTAGTTTCGAAGGAGAGGTTAGATTTGGTAGTCCTTGGAATATCTAAAACAATTAGAACACGTGTTGCTTCTACTGAGATGAGAGAGGAATAAGGGCCAAACAGAGAAGAGAGGAGGAGGGAAAGAGGAGAAAAACAAAGAGGCCAGGCAGAGACTGGCAGAGAAAAAGTCCACCATTGCTTTGCTGCCACTGAGACCCCAAGGCAGCTGTGCTACCTGCTTCTTTCTAGCCAGCTGCCAGGTTGCCATGGTAACGTAATAGCCTGTGATAAGCTTATTTATGATTCTGAAAACATTAAAAAAAAAAACCCACCAGCAAGCTGCAGATATGCTGCAATGAGCAGAGAAGATGTCCGCATGAGAGGAGGCGTCAAGGTGACCTTCCTCAAGATTGAGGTCCTCCCTTGAGAACTGGTTGGGTCAGCCTAGAGCAGAGGGTCACACACCTGAGCATGTAGCCAAATCACCTGGTGTGCTGTGCTGTGCTGTGCTTAGTCACTTGGTCGTGTTCGACTCTTTGAGACCACGTGGACTGAGCCCACCAGACTCCTCTGTCCGAGGGGATTCTCCAGGCAAGAATACTGGAATGGGTTGCCATGCCCTCCTCCAGGGGATCTTTCCAACCCAGGGATCGAAAACACAGACTGTGGGGCTTCCCTGATAGTCCAGTGGTTGGGAATCCATCTTCCAATATAGGGGACACGGGTTCAATCCCTGGTCAGGAAACTGGGATCCCAGATGCCACAGGGCAACTGAGCCTGCACACCACAGCTAAAGAACCCGAGAACCACAACTATGGAAACTGCACATTCTACAGCCCACGTGCTGCTATGAGAGAGCCGCGAACCACAACAAAGACCTAGAGCAGCTGAAAAAAAAAATTGTTTTTATTTAAAAGATAATAATGATTTAAGGAGATCATTCCTGGGTCTTCTTTGGAAGGAATGATGCTGAAACTGAAACTCCAGTACTTTGGCCACCTCATGCGAAGAGTTAACTCATTGGAAAAGACTCTGATGCTGGGAGGGATTGGGGGCAGGAGGAGAAGGGGACAACAGAGGATGAGATGGCTGGATGGCATCACTGACTCAATGGACATGAGTCTGAGTGAACTCCGGGAGTTGGTGATGGACAGGGAGGCCTGGCGTGCTGCAATTCATGGGGTTGCAAAGAGTCAGACACGACTGAGTGACTGAACTGAACTGAAACTGAATGACTTAAAAAAATACACACACACTGATTGCTGTACCCATCCCAAGAGATTCAGATTCACTAGGTATGAGGTGGAGCATTTCTAACAAGTTCCCAGGAGGTACAGAAACTGAGGCTTGTAGACCACCATCCTAACCATCTCAAAAGGCCTCTTGTACTCAGTATTCCGAGCTTTGGGCTCCACCTCCCACTCACCCTGAAACAGGAAATAATGCTTCAGTTTTTCGGGGTAGAGCACGTCCATCCCCTCCGTCAGCCCCTCTGTTAACTAAGGAACTACAACACCCAGCGTGGGTTGTAAGGTAGCCCAAAACACCTGGTGGGCCAAGGCCTTCGAGGGCAGTTTCCAAAGCCAAGGCCAATGCCTCATACAAGCAATTGCCTGGGAAGATTGGCCGGCATACCAGCTGCCTCTGCCAGAACTCTCTCGTGGGGCCAATTAACTGGGTGTGATGGCCAACAGGTGTCATGGGGCCAGAGGAAAGGGGGCTGCCAGTCAAGACTGTGACTGAGCTAGGGCCAGGGCTGGTGGGAGAGGATTCGAAACTGACAGAAGCCAAATCTTCAGGCGCTGTAATTTCCCGCAGTGCGATTCTGATGCCCCACAGAAATGGAAGCAGGCAGACAAGTCCAAACACCCAACCCCATTTAGTGCACACAGCATCCCGAGTGAGAAAGCTCCCGGCTGGGGCAGAATGCAATTTTAGTGACAGGTCCCTCCAAATTCAGGATTTCTTGTACGTTCAATAAATATCTATAGGGCACCAGAGGTGTGCCAGATGCTATGATGGGTGATGCAAACGTGGGCAGCGGGCAAGAGTGTCCCCAGCCATTATGGAGCCTACATTTAAGTAAAAGAAGACAAACATTATTCAAAGAATCAGACAGTTTAATTGTGCTGTGGTTTTGTAAGTGAATGATCTTGTTCTCAGGAAAGAATGCTCAAGTATTTCAGGGTAGGGGCAAGATATCTGCAACTTATCTCAAGAAGTTCAGAAAAATAATCATATATCATATATTATCTATACATTTATGATTGTATATATTACCTATGTAACCTATTATATATATATACATGCTCAGAGAGAAACAGAGAAAATGATAAAGCAAATGAGAGAAAATACTGACAATTGTTGAATGGAGGCATAGTACATGAGAAGGAGTTCTTTGTAGTGACATTATTCCTAGAATTTTTCTGAAAGCTTGAAGTTATTTCAAAATTTGGATTTTAAAAAAGGCTCACATTATGAAATTGCACCTTGTCCTTTTTCTTAGCACTACAGGTTTTGCCAAAAGAACATTTTTGCATCAAATATTGATGTGTGGAAGTGAGAGAGCTGGTCTGCTAAACCAGTAATTTGAGATACTAAACTATCATTTTTGCACCTTTGAATACTTAAAAGGCCGACTTTGTATAAATGTATCCTCTGATTTCCTATATATTGGAGATATTTAGACCATAATTTCATTATGAGTAAATGAATAAATATTCAAAAAATAAAAAAGGATCACATAAATACATGACAAATTATAAACAGTGAAGAGTGCTTTTTTTTTTTTTAAGGTATGTAACAGTGGTGAGGACCTAAAGACGAAGTGGTTTGTCTTAGATAGGGAGATCAAGGAGGGCTTCCTGGAGGTGGCAGGTTTGAGCTGAGGTCTAAGTGGAAGTTGACTAGAGGAGCAGAGTTACCTTCCAGGCAGAGGACACAGCTCTGGCAAGAGCTCTTCGTAGGAAAGAGCAGAGCTCGTTAGAGGACTTGAANGCAGATGCACACAACTGCTTTGGGAGTTTCCACAGACCACACTTCCTTCTCTGAATCATGGAGTTCCCAGGCTTTAAAATGGGGATGAAAATACCAAAAGACTGGAAGTAACCCAAATAGCTATCAACAGGGGACCGCTTAAATAAGTGATGGTACATCTACAGCCATGGAATATGCAGCTACTAAAAAGCACGAGGCAACCCTAAACGCCAGAGAAGGACACTAAGATCTGGGTCCTGGTGAGTCACGGGGTGATATACTCTTTTTAAAACGTTATTTTATGTTTTGGGCTGCACTGGGCCTTTGTTGACGCGCACAGGCCTTCTCTAGCTGCGGCGAGCAGACCTCTCATCGTGGTGTCTTCTCATGTTGCAGAGCACGGGCTCCAGGGCATGTAGGCTCGCTAGTCACAGGGCACAGGCTTAGTTGCCCCCACCTCATGTGGAATATTCCTGGATCAGGGATCAAACCCATGACCCCTGCATCAGGGGGCAGGTTTTTAGCCGCTGGGCCACCAGGGAAGTCCAAGACTTACTCTTAGTGTGTGCCATATTGGACCTTTTGAATTTTGCACTTTATGCAGGTACCTTATCAAAATATAAATTAATCAATTCAAGAACATTTTAATACAGCATTTTGATGGGTATGAAAAGGCAGTAAAATAGCCCTGCTCATGTTGGCCCATTTCATGGTGTTATTGTTAGTTTCGAAGGAGAGGTTAGATTTGGTAGTCCTTGGAATATCTAAAACAATTAGAACACGTGTTGCTTCTACTGAGATGAGAGAGGAATAAGGGCCAAACAGAGAAGAGAGGAGGAGGGAAAGAGGAGAAAAACAAAGAGGCCAGGCAGAGACTGGCAGAGAAAAAGTCCACCATTGCTTTGCTGCCACTGAGACCCCAAGGCAGCTGTGCTACCTGCTTCTTTCTAGCCAGCTGCCAGGTTGCCATGGTAACGTAATAGCCTGTGATAAGCTTATTTATGATTCTGAAAACATTAAAAAAAAAACCCACCAGCAAGCTGCAGATATGCTGCAATGAGCAGAGAAGATGTCCGCATGAGAGGAGGCGTCAAGGTGACCTTCCTCAAGATTGAGGTCCTCCCTTGAGAACTGGTTGGGTCAGCCTAGAGCAGAGGGTCACACACCTGAGCATGTAGCCAAATCACCTGGTGTGCTGTGCTGTGCTGTGCTTAGTCACTTGGTCGTGTTCGACTCTTTGAGACCACGTGGACTGAGCCCACCAGACTCCTCTGTCCGAGGGGATTCTCCAGGCAAGAATACTGGAATGGGTTGCCATGCCCTCCTCCAGGGGATCTTTCCAACCCAGGGATCGAAAACACAGACTGTGGGGCTTCCCTGATAGTCCAGTGGTTGGGAATCCATCTTCCAATATAGGGGACACGGGTTCAATCCCTGGTCAGGAAACTGGGATCCCAGATGCCACAGGGCAACTGAGCCTGCACACCACAGCTAAAGAACCCGAGAACCACAACTATGGAAACTGCACACTCTACAGCCCACGTGCTGCTATGAGAGAGCCGCGAACCACAACAAAGACCTAGAGCAGCTGAAAAAAAAAATTGTTTTTATTTAAAAGATAATAATGATTTAAGGAGATCATTCCTGGGTCTTCTTTGGAAGGAATGATGCTGAAACTGAAACTCCAGTACTTTGGCCACCTCATGCGAAGAGTTAACTCATTGGAAAAGACTCTGATGCTGGGAGGGATTGGGGGCAGGAGGAGAAGGGGACAACAGAGGATGAGATGGCTGGATGGCATCACTGACTCAATGGACATGAGTCTGAGTGAACTCCGGGAGTTGGTGATGGACAGGGAGGCCTGGCGTGCTGCAATTCATGGGGTTGCAAAGAGTCAGACACGACTGAGTGACTGAACTGAACTGAAACTGAATGACTTAAAAAAATACACACACACTGATTGCTGTACCCATCCCAAGAGATTCAGATTCACTAGGTATGAGGTGGAGCATTTCTAACAAGTTCCCAGGAGGTACAGAAACTGAGGCTTGTAGACCACCATCCTAACCATCTCAAAAGGCCTCTTGTACTCAGTATTCCGAGCTTTGGGCTCCACCTCCCACTCACCCTGAAACAGGAAATAATGCTTCAGTTTTTCGGGGTAGAGCACGTCCATCCCCTCCGTCAGCCCCTCTGTTAACTAAGGAACTACAACACCCAGCGTGGGTTGTAAGGTAGCCCAAAACACCTGGTGGGCCAAGGCCTTCGAGGGCAGTTTCCAAAGCCAAGGCCAATGCCTCATACAAGCAATTGCCTGGGAAGATTGGCCGGCATACCAGCTGCCTCTGCCAGAACTCTCTCGTGGGGCCAATTAACTGGGTGTGATGGCCAACAGGTGTCATGGGGCCAGAGGAAAGGGGGCTGCCAGTCAAGACTGTGACTGAGCTAGGGCCAGGGCTGGTGGGAGAGGATTCGAAACTGACAGAAGCCAAATCTTCAGGCGCTGTAATTTCCCGCAGTGCGATTCTGATGCCCCACAGAAATGGAAGCAGGCAGACAAGTCCAAACACCCAACCCCATTTAGTGCACACAGCATCCCGAGTGAGAAAGCTCCCGGCTGGGGCAGAATGCAATTTTAGCGACAGGTCCCTCCAAATTCAGGATTTCTTGTACGTTCAATAAATATCTATAGGGCACCAGAGGTGTGCCAGATGCTATGATGGGTGATGCAAACGTGGGCAGCTGGCAAGAGTGTCCCCAGCCATTATGGAGCCTACATTTAAGTAAAAGAAGACAGACATTATTCAAAGAATCAGACAGTTTAATTGTGCTGTGGTTTTGTAAGTGAATGATCTTGTTCTCAGGAAAGAATGCTCAAGTATTTCAGGGTAGGGGCAAGATATCTGCAACTTATCTCAAGAAGTTCAGAAAAATAATCATATATCATATATTATCTATACATTTATGATTGTATATATTACCTATGTAACCTATTATATATATATACATGCTCAGAGAGAAACAGAGAAAATGATAAAGCAAATGAGAGAAAATACTGACAATTGTTGAATGGAGGCATAGTACATGAGAAGGAGTTCTTTGTAGTGACATTATTCCTAGAATTTTTCTGAAAGCTTGAAGTTATTTCAAAATTTGGATTTTAAAAAAGGCTCACATTATGAAATTGCACCTTGTCCTTTTTCTTAGCACTACAGGTTTTGCCAAAAGAACATTTTTGCATCAAATATTGATGTGTGGAAGTGAGAGAGCTGGTCTGCTAAACCAGTAATTTGAGATACTAAACTATCATTTTTGCACCTTTGAATACTTAAAAGGCCGACTTTGTATAAATGTATCCTCTGATTTCCTATATATTGGAGATATTTAGACCATAATTTCATTATGAGTAAATGAATAAATATTCAAAAAATAAAAAAGGATCACATAAATACATGACAAATTATAAACAGTGAAGAGTGCTTTTTTTTTTTTTAAGGTATGTAACAGTGGTGAGGACCTAAAGACGAAGTGGTTTGTCTTAGATAGGGAGATCAAGGAGGGCTTCCTGGAGGTGGCAGGTTTGAGCTGAGGTCTAAGTGGAAGTTGACTAGAGGAGCAGAGTTACCTTCCAGGCAGAGGACACAGCTCTGGCAAGAGCTCTTCGTAGGAAAGAGCAGAGCTCGTTAGAGGAATTGAAGATAAGAAACAGGGCAGCTGGAGCTGAGCTCTGCGCCTCTTCTCCTCGGCAGCTTGATGGCGGGGAGCAGGGGGGGGTCAGGGTTCTGGACAGGGCTGCTCTTCTGGCCCCAGACAGGGTCTGTTTTGTTTCTCCCCTACCTTTCTGCCCTTTCCAGCTCATGTTCTCATGTATCTTCCTCCGGCTCCCCACCGAACCTAGGTCCTAAGATTCTGCTCGAATGCAGCTCCCCAGGCCGAGGCCCAGAATCCCAGCAGCATATGGCAACGATCTGACAGCTTCCCACTGGCCCCTTCCCTGTAGCTCCCTCTCAGCCTCCAATCCCTGGTTGCCATCCATCCACCCTTTTACCTGCCATACCAAAACCATCGGGCTGTCATTTAAACTTATTTCTACAATTTGCTTCCTGGGCCTCAGGCAACCAGTTCCATCTGCGGATGGTTCCGTGCAGTTTCCATCTGGTCTCCATCCACTGCTGGTTTTCCCGAGAGCTCACATGGAGCCACCTTTCAGATCTCTTCCGGGGGCTCAACTGAGAGCAACCGCAGGTGATTTTGGAGCACGAACCTGCCTGGTAAAAGCATGGCATCCTTCATCTAGGTTAGCCACACATTTTGCAGACACGGGTGACCTCATACCATACCCCGGTAACACTTTGTAAACTCCAGGGCATGAGTGCCATTTCATTAGGTATCCACTGAATCACAGAATTAAAAGCTTAAAAGGGAACTTCTTGGGGTCTAACACCTTCATGTTGCAGATCAGCTCAGAGAGGGGAAGTAACTTGGCCAAGATCACAGAGCAAGTTCGTAGAGGAGCTGGACCTAGAAACCAGGTTTCCTGAAGCCCAGTGGAAGGGTCTTGTCCAGCTGATGCTCCAAGTAACAAATAATACGCAGGACCTCCCAGAAAGCAAATGTCCTCAAAGCAGCTGCAAGACAGTCCTTATCTACGAAGTGAGAGGTCTGGAAAGCCTTAGTGGGAAATCAGCCCCATGAATCTGTCTTGTTACGTTTAGCAGCTACTCATTGTGTTATTTTTATCTGTTTCGTTTCACTTTAGACCTGGTTCCCATTTCACATTTATGACTAAAGGCCCTTGTGTGAGGAAAAAGGAAGCTGGGAAGAAGATTCTTTTCTCAAACCTTTCCAGACCTTTTTTTTTCTTTTATAACATTTCCATTCCAGGGCCCCCAGAGCTTCTCAAATCTTCTGCATTTCCAATCCCCTGTTCGGCCTTCACTGTAATTATCTTGGGAAAATTTAAATTCCTTATCATGGTTTTGTGACAATGCCGGCTAAAGATAAGCACATTCTGAGGTCTTGTCAAATTGCCCTCAATAGGTTCAGTTAATAGGAATTAGTTAGATTTTTCTTTAAGTGTGATAACGGTATTGTGACGATGTTAAAGAAAGAGTTCTTATCATAGTGAGATATAGACTGAAATATTTACGGATGATGTGATATGAAGTCTAGGATTTGCTTCAGAATATTCTTATGGGGGAGACGTAAAGAAAAACCCGCTCCCTTCATACAAAGCTCTCCACTGGGTTTCTCTAGTTTCTTTTGCAGCCTCTTCCCCTCCCCCAATCTATGAATCTGTGTATTCCCTATCCCATTCCCTATCTGGGGGTGGGATTTGCCTCTTTTGCAGCCTCTTCCCCTCCCCCAATCTATGAATCTGTGTATGCCCTATCCCATTCCCTATCTGGGGGTGGGATTTGCCTCCTGGGGTCGCAGCCCAGAAGAGAGCCTATAGATGCTGGAGCCAAAGGGGCTTAGATTCAAAATCCCAGCTCCGCCCTCATGAGCAGAGGGAAGGAGGACAAGCCATTTAAGTGTCTTAGTTCTCACTTCCCCATCTGCAGAGTGGCGATAATACATCGACAGTCAACCAACAGCCTGTTTTTCTAATTTGTTCTTTTCCTCCACTTTTTCTAAATCCGCCTCCACCAGCCCTGAAAGTGTGTCTTTTTCTCCAGGAGCCCCTTGGCTCTTCGGTGAAAGTCGCTCAGTCGTGTCTGACTCTTTTCGACCCCATAGACTATACAGTCCACGGAATTCTCCAGGCCAGAATACTGGAGCGGAGAGCCTTTCCCTTCTCCAGGGGATCTTCCCAACCCAGGGATCAAACCCAGGTCTCCCGCACTGCGGGCGAATTCTTTCTCCAGGCCAGAATACTGGAGCGGAGAGCCTTTCCCTTCTCCAGGGGATCTTCCCAGCCCAGGGATCGAACCCAGGTCTCCCGCACTGCGGGCGAATTCTTTAACAGCTGAGCCACCAGGGAAGCCCAAGTACTGGAGTGGGTAGCCTATCCCTTCTCCAGGGGATCTTCCCAACCCAGGAATGGAACCGGGGCTTCCTGCACTGCAGGCGGACTCCTTACTGCCTGAGTTCTG
>SJYX01024335.1:78272-214226 GCA_006410675.1 Oreotragus oreotragus | reverse complement strand
GCCCCTATCTCCCCTCCCCGCTCCATTCTGTCTGTCTCGGCCCCACACTCCCATCTTCCAGAGCTCCCTCAAATCCACCTCTGGGGCTCCCACCACCTCCTCTGCTCAGACCCACAGGCCTGGCCAGCTGTAAAAGCCTGCCACCTGGACTCCTTCCCTGGGACCCCTCTGCTTTCTAGTCCCTGCTCCAGGCTGCTGGCACAACTTTCCATCCAAAACCAGCACTCTTGGACCGGAAGGCCTCCCAGGGGCTCTCTCTGCTGAGAAGAGAAAAGTTCCAAATTTCTGAGCTCGGTATTTGACACCTTGCACAGCCTGGCCTGTGCACATATTGTTCAACAGTCATCCTCTGCATATGCTGCCAAGGAAGCCCTCGGCCTGGGCGTCTCGGACTGCCATCTCTCACACCAGCAGCAGAATCACCTGGGGCCTTGGTGGGAAATGCAGAACCCTGGGTCCTACCCCAGACAACTGAATCTGGAGGGGTCCAAGCATGATGCACACAAACGCTGAGGACTCTCACTCTAGTCACACCAAACTGCTTGCCTGGATCATGCCTCCAGGCCTCTGTTCATGCTATGTTAATGTCTCCCATTTCTTCAAGGCCTAGCCTAAATGTCATCTTCTCAGTAGTCATGTACCGATGTGAGAGATGGACAATAAAAAATAGACTGAGCGCCGAAGAAGTGATGCCTTCAAACTGTGGTGCTGGAGAAGACTCTTAAGAGTCCCTTGGACAGCAAGGAGATCAAACCAGTCAGTCCTAAAGGAAATCAACTCTGAATATGCATTGGAAGGACTGATGCTGAAGCTGAAACTCCAGTTGGATCCAATTCTCTCCTATAGCACTAGGCACACACCTCTGCTGCAGACTGCATGTATCACAGGGTATGTAATGATCCGTTTGCCTGCCTTCCCAGCTAGAAGGAAGTCTCTGCCAAAGTCACTTCACAGAACGCCCAGCGCCCCCAACACAGTGAACAGCACCCGGCAGGCACTTGATAAATATTAATTAATTTGAATTGCATCTTACTACTTCTTGGCTCCTGGATCGTAAACATAATGCATAGCTCCTGGCAGGTTCTATTACACTGATGTCTGATGGATGAATTATCAAAGGATAGATGAGAGCCTGAAATGAATGATGAAATATGCAAATGAACTAATGATGAATTTTCATCGTTGATTAGTATTCTGAAACGCCTGGGTGTGCCTGAGACCGTCTCTAACCTGACGGGATGTGTAAATCGGGTCCAGCGTGAACCCAGGACTTTTGGTTCCAGGTTCCCTGGTTGAAATCGGCAGACCAAAGTTCTGATGTTGATCAGAAATGTCACTGACACGATGATGAATGCATGGCCATCTTCCATCACAACTTTCCTGGCATCAGCCTCGGGAAATCCTGACTTAATCACGCTTATCACTCCACCTCACAGGGTCCACAGAGAGCCTACTGATACTGCTCAAAGGGAAACCGGATATCTGTTGTGAGGAGCAGGCAGAAATCAGCCTTCAGGTGCTGAGGCTGGGGGAATTCCCCGGCGATCCAGCGATTAGAACTCCGCACTGTCACTGCCGAGGGCCTGAATTTGATCCCTGGTCGGGGAACTAAGATCCCACAAGCATTGTGGCACAACAAAAAAAAAAAAGATGCTGAGATTGAGGTAGAGGGCAGTGAGGCATGTCTGGTGGCAGACAGGTGCCACGTCTAGCCCTGGCTTCTCCATTTACGGTCTATGTGAGACCGGACAAGTTACCCAATGGCTCCAATACTCAAGTTTCTTCCACCATAAAATGAGGTCACTTTGTGCTCCTGCCCTTTAAGGTTATTGAAGGAGATCATGTACATTACATGAGTAGCACACAGTACACATCACGCTCGCAGTGCAGGGGGCCCAGGTTCGATCCTGGTTGGGGAACTAGATCCCACGTGCAGCAACTAACACCCAGGGCAGCCAAATAAAAAATAATCTTAAAAAAAAAAAAGAGAGAGAGAGATGTTATTGCTACACTGCTGTAACCAGGGCAGCTAGATTCCAGTAAATGATTAGGTGGTGGTGAGTGTGGCTGACTCAGGGGCTAGAGTGATCAGAGTCAAGAAGCCAGGTCTCAGTCATCTATTAGGAATAGATTCCCCGGTTAGAGGAGAATTCTAGCTTTAAGAATGGGGCCGATGGTGGGAATGCAAACTAGTACAGCCTCTATGGAGAACAGTGTGGAGATTCCTTAAAAACTGAAAATAGAACTGCCATATGACCCAGCAATCCCACTGCTAGGCATACACACCTAGGAAACCAGAATTGAAAGGGACACGTGTACCCCAATGTTCATCACAGCACTGTTTACAATAGCCAGGACATGGAAGCAATCTAGATGTCCATTGGCAGACAAATGGATAAGAAAGCTGTGATACATATACACAATGGAATATTCAGTTCAGTTCAGTTCAGTCGCTCAGTCGTGTCCAACTCTTTGAGACCCCATGAATCACAGCACGCCAGACCTCCCTGTCCATCACCAACTCCCGGAGTTCACTCAGATTCACGTCCATTGAGTCAGTGATGCCATCCAGCCATCTCATCCTCTGTTGTCCCCTTCTCCTCCTGCCCTCAATCCCTCCCAGCATCAAAGTCTTTTCCAATGAGTCAATTCTCTCAGCTATTAAAAAGAATGCATTTGAATCAGTTCTAATGAGGTGGATGAAACTGGAGCCTATTATACAGAGCAAAGTAAAGTCAGAAAGAAAAACACCAATACAGTATATTAACGCATATATATGGAATTTAGAAAGATGGTAATGATAACCCTATATGCAAGACAGCAAAAGAGACACAGATGTAAAGAACAGACTTTTGGACTCTGTGGGAGAAGGCAAGGGTGGTATGATTTGAGAGAATAGCATTGAAACATGTATATTATCATATGTGAAATAGATCCCCAGTCCAGGTTCAATGCATGAGGCAGGGTGCTCAGGGCTGGTGCACTGGGATGACCCAGAGGGATGGGATGGGGAGGGAAGTGGGAGGGGGGGTTCAAGATTGGGAACACGTGTACACCCATGGCTGATTCATGTCAATGTATGGCAAAAACCACCACAATATTGTAAAATAATCAGCCTCCAAATAAAACAAAATAAAACGGGGCTGAGCATGGAAGCTGATCATTCTGCTCTGTGGCTTTTGTGTTCAGGGACCAAATGATGCAGAGCCAGGAAAGGCCAGGAGGATGTGGCCAGACTGGGAGCTTTGGCCCCACAGGGGAACCCCAGCAGCTCTGCTTCCAGTCTGGAGTCAGGGCTCTTTGGCCAAGTTTGCCCCATCCATGGCTAATGCAGCTCCCTGAACTGCGCTCTGACCATAGATGGAAGTGAAGCCGTAATCCTGTCCCTGGTACAGGTCACCCACATCAAATGGGGAACTGGAAACTGGAGTCCCAGGCGGGCCTTGGGTTTTTTCTGTAGACACTGAATTACCGGGAACTTCCTCTCTCTGGGTCTGCAGGTCCTATTGTCACTAAGATGCAACAACTCTGACTCCCAGTGAGAAGGGGCTTCCCAAGATGCCCTCATCCTCACGGGCCAAGTTCTTGCTGGTGAGCCAGGCCGGCGGGAGGCTACAAGTGCTGTTTTCTCCCTTGTGCTTCTGGGGATCCTGGGACAGGGGCTGAGCTTGGGGATCACACAGCCTCTCCTAACTGGAAACATAGCTGAGAACCCAGGGCAGGACCTGGGTAGAAAGATGAGGGGGTGGGCGGCGCAAGGGGCTGAGGAGGGCATGGCCTGATGAAGTAATTGACCTGGACCCTCGGCGCTCCCGGGATTTCTTAAGGAACAAAGCCCGGGCTGTGGGACCTCTGGCTTTCTTCCCAGAGCTCGACATGGTCAATGACTGGGGAACAGCGCCATCTCCTGGCTGTCTGTAGTCACAGCCCTCCTTCGTGGGAAAACCACAGGACGTTCAGAGACCATCTTAGGCGTGGGATGCCTTTAGAATCCTGGAACAAACAGGATTTGGTTTTTGATTCAATTGTCTGGGGTGGAGCCCAAGATTCTGCACTTCTAACAGGCCGCCCATGCCACTGGTTTAGGGACCTGATCAGAAAGCTCTATATCTCAATTATATCTCAATAAAACTAGAGGAAATTAAATGCTTTGAGGGGCTCAGATATGAATCACGTCTGCTCCCAGACACCCCAAGGGTCTCAGGAAAGATACTTTTCCACATATAAAATTTGTGAGTCACAAGGCAAGACGAGTAGGGAAAGCTTCGTGGAGAGAAGGGATCCAAAGTGTGTTTTGAAGAGTGGTCGGATACATCTTCACCACGGGAAGTTTGCCTAAACGGTCAGCTGGGAACAGCCTTCCTGCAGCCTTGGGTCTACCAGCCCAGATGCAATGGTTCACAACCATAATAACTGACCTGGGGCTGGCCCAAAGATTGCAAGCAAGGTGACTGGTTAAAGTAATCATGGAGGGCTTCCTTGGTGGCTCAGTGGTAAAGAATCTGCCTGCCAAATGCAGGAGACTCAGGTTCGTTCCCTGATCCAGGAAGATCCTACATGCCATCGAGCAACTAAGCCCGTGCACCACAACTACCGAGGCTGTGCTCTAGAGCCCGGGAATATCAACTACTGAAGCCCGCTCACCCTAGAGCATGTGCCCCCTAACAAGAGAGGCCACCGTCTTGAGAAGCCCGCACACCGCAACTAGAGAGTAGTCTGTGCACTGCAATTAGAGAAAAGCCCGCACGGCAACAAAGTCCCAGCGCAGCCAAAAAACAAAGTTATTTTTTAAAAATAAAATACTAATGGCAGTAACGTTTCTGAGCAACAGTCACTTAATTGATTTGCTAAATATAATCAACGTCACCTCTTATAAAGAGTTCTAATGACCTTCCCAAATGCAGAATTTTCCAGAAAGAGATGAACGTCCAATGGTGATTGGATCACCCTTCAGTCACAGGCCCTTCTACTTAGGTAGGACATGAAGTAGGAGAAAGGACCCCATTGGCCCCATTTCACAGAAGAGGAATCTGAGGCTCAGGGAGGTCACGTGACTTTGCCTGAGCCCACACAACAAGGCTAACCCTGAACCCCTTGACATGGCACTCAGGAGCACTCCTGTGACATCTGCCAAGGTTGACTCCATAAAAACAGGCACAGAGAGGAGGACGGGGGTGGGGGCGGGGGTGTCATGGGAATCTGGGAGTCTGGGGACCAGGCCTTCCGTGCCTGCACAGTCACCTTGGGCTGGGAACCCTGCCATCATCCAGGGAGGGTGAAAGCAGCTTTTACAAAGCAGGGTCTGAGGCCCTCGGACAGGCCCCCCTTTGTCGACTTCTGTCCTCTATCCGGATGACGCCCCGCCTCGGCCTCCAGCATCACCCTCTGAATGGCTGGCTCCAACACACTGGAAATTTGCAACACAAATGCGCGGCTTGTATCTCGGTGGAGCCTCACTGCCCTAGCCTTTTGGAGCCTTTTAAAGCCAGCCTTTCTCTGGCGTGCTTTCTTTCCACAGCTCAAGCCCCCAGCCCTTACACACAGGCATGATCGCTAATTAACGCTGGGTGAAAACCTGTCCTGGGAAGAGAGCCGGGTGGCCAGCGGGCTGTTCCCACCCATCTCCAAGGCGGCTGGCAGCCAGAACTGGTGGAGGGGGCTGAACTCTCACTCTCAAAGCTCATGCTGGCTTCCTCCCTCCATCCTCTTCCTTGATGGGTTTGAAAATTTACAGCAAATTAAGCTCATCACCCAGGATGGCACCCAGCTTTACAGAGCTCAGCTCTATTCATAAGAACTGCAGTAATGGCTAACACTGGCCAAGAGTACCAGGCACTTTATAAACATATTTCTGATGCTCATAACAACCTGGAAAGGCCGAGGTTATCACACCCTTTGTATGGCCTCGATAACTAAGGCTCAGAGTGATTAAACACCTAGACCTGGATCACACAGCCTACAAGTGGCAGAACTGATTTTCAAACCCAAATCCATTTGTGCGCCAAACACCTGCTCCCATTTTAGGCTTCTCTCTGCTCCTGTGCGGTGCTCTCCCAGCTTTACTGTGACTTCTCCCTTTTCTCAGTTCTTGGAACATCTAGTGGTGTGTCCATCTCTGGGTCTACTTGCCTGAGGTGATGGTGGCACAACTGAATAAACTTATGAAAACATTGAACTGTAGACTGCAAACAAGTGGCTTGTGTGGTACGTGAATTGTACTTCAATCAAACAGTTAAAGCTCTTAAAAAAAGGGGGGGATAAAAAAAAGGGGGGGTAGGAGAACAAGAATTGGTGGACTATGGGGACTTCCCTGATGGTCCAGAGGCTAAGACTCCACATTCCCAATGCAGGGGCCTGGATTCGATCCCTGGTCAGGGAGCTAGATCCCACATGCCACAACTAAGACCCAGAGCAGCCGAATAAAGAAATCAGTTTAGTCACTCAGTCATGTCCGACTCTTTGTGACCCCACTGACTGCAGCATACCAGGCTTCCCTGTCCATCACCAACTCCTGGAGCTTGCTCAAACTCATGTCTATCAAGTCAGTGATGCCATCCAACCATCCTATCCTCTACCATCCCCTTCTCCTCCTAGTTTCAATCTTCCCTAGCATCAGGATTGGAGAAGGTGATGGCACCCCACTGCAGTACTCTTGCCTGGAAAATCCCATGGATAGAGGAGCCTGGTGGGCTGCAGTCCATGGGGTCGCTAAGAGTCGGGCACGACTGAGCGACTTTCCTTTCACTTTTCACTTTCATGCATTGGAGAAGGAAATGGCAAACCACTCCAGTATTCTTGCCTGGAGAATCCCAGGGTCAGGGGAGCCTGGTGGGCTGCCATCTATGGGGTCGCACAGAGTCAGACATGACTGAAGCAACTTAGCAGCAGCAGCATCAGGGTCTTTTCCAATGAGTCAGTTCTTCACATCAGATAGCCAAAGTATTGGAGTTTCAGCATCAGTCCTTCCAATAAATATTCAGGACTGATTTCCTTTAGGATTGACTGGTTTGATCTCCTTGCAGTCCAAGGGTCTCTCAATATATACATAAATCAAAGATCTCTTAAATAAAGAATTTGTGGACTATGGAATATTAGCTTGTCATGGAGCAATGAATTTGTAAGTCAGAAATATTTGAGTCCTGGCTCTGCCACTGCCTTGCTGTGTGACTGCTGGAAAGTGGGCACCCTCTCTGTGCCTGTTTCCTGTCAAGCACGAGATTCTTCCATGGACTACAGCAATAAAAATAGCAGTGGTAAGAGCTCATTTATGAGGCTTATTCTATTCCAGGCCTATATCTTATCCACTATCACATGTAATCCTCACCCCACAACCTCACGAGTTGAGCCTCATCATTCCCATTTTACAGTTGAGGAAACTGAGGTCAGGCACAAAGTCCTTAGCACAACCCCTGTCACAGAGCTTCAGCCGAAGTTGAATTCGATCCCCATGGTTTCTTCAGCCAACTCTGTGTGTCCTGTATCTGCACACCGGTCTGGTGACCATTCAGTGTGCCCATCTCTCCATGGTACCCACCTCATGTTTGCTGAGATAACCTCCTGAGTGTATGAGCTCCCAACTCCCCCATCTGCCACCTGCTGCTGTGACCCATCAGTCCATCCTTAATCCCTGGGGATCTGGCCTGACCTGACCACTTTGTGTCCAGGCCTGCAAGGAGAACTGTCCCTCAGTCCCTGCTTCTCTGAGGAACATCCCATGCTTGCTCTGTGCCAAGAACTTGGTTCAGTGCAAGCTAAGAAGCAGGATCATAAAGTATCACTGCTAGGAGGTTCCTTCAGAAACTACTGGCTCTGGCGCTTCCCTGGTGGTCCAGTGGTTAAGAATCGCCTTGCAATGCAGGGGATGTGGGTTCGATCCCTGGTCAGAGAACTAGGATCCCATATGCCACTGAGCATCTAACCCTGCATGCCACAACTAGAGAGTCTGTGTGCTGCAAAGAAAGATCCCACATGACACAATTAAGATCGGACGTAGCCAATTAACTAATTAAGAAAGAAATGACAGATTCTAACTGTGAACTCTAGAAGTGTATCCTAAAAGGCAGTCTCCACTCCCTGCTCTTCAACCAGACCGGCCCTGTTTGAAAAAGTCTGATTTAGATACTGCATTTCCCTAGATTTCCAAAGAAAGATCTAGGTTTCAAATTCTTTTAAAAGCGTGAAAACTACTGTCCTTGGCTGTTTCGCTGTAAATGGGAGTAGGAAATCGATGGTATAGAAAGTGAGGCCTGGAGGGTACCAGTAACCTGCAGAGGGTCACCGAGGCAGTGATGGGCGGACACAGGAGGGCAGCAGGCGTCTGGACGCTTAGCTCAGAGCTATTTCCACTGCTCGACAACAGCCGTGTGGGAGAGCACTGCTTCTGCCTCCCATGCGTTCATGCCATTCTTGAGGATTTTTTAGCTTTAGGCTAGAGAAATCTGGAAGTACAATCCTCCCAAGACTTCTTATTTCTTGCCTCTCACTCCATACCCCTCTGAGGCAGCTATCGACTTTGGCCGCCTGGACACAAGACAACGATGCTCCCCAGGCCAGCTGCCTACACCAGCCTATGACCGCAAGAGGTTAGGCCAAAGAGAGGAACATTTTGATAATTGGGTGACAAGGAAAATGGCAAACAACTCTCCTCACTAAGGGGAGAAAAGAACACTTTCGTCCGTAAAGTTGACTGTCCTCAAGTGAAATAAAGTTGCACACGGACAAAACAAGATTATGTGAACTTTTTAAAAGGCTCATTTAATCTCAGAGAGTAAATTAACCCTAGGCTGTTGCACTGTTAGGAGTACACCAATCATTCGACGAGCAGTATTAGACGCTTCCTCTGGGAATAATGTAACTTCTCGCTCTGTCCTGTCTCTCCAAGATAAAGTTCGATATGAATCTTCGCTTGCAAGGGGCAAAACCTCTCTCCCCTATTAGGGTTTGTCAGTGTGATGCTAAAAACAATCCTTTGGCGGACTTGTGAGTAATTGACCCTCTGACGCTAACAACGCCCAGGCAAATGAAGGTATAATTGGTGGGAGCACCACGCAGCCGCTGGAGCAGACGCCGAGGCCCGTGGAGCTGGAGCGACCTCTCGGTGCAGAGGGAGACCTGCCACCTCGGAGGTGAGCGGCCGGGGAGCGGGGGGGCGGCCCTGGGGGCTGGGCTGGATGAGGGTGAGAACACTGAGCTTCTCACCAGCTCAGAGACCCCACGTCCAAGAGGCCCACTGCCATCCTCTCTGCCCCTGGACTGGTGAGTACATCTGAGACCTCTTGTTAGGGGCTTGGGAATATGCTTTATACAGTGGGTACCATTTTGATGTTGTCTTAAATGCGTGACCCTCAGTCTATGAGGTAATGGCAGCAGACAGGTGCCAGGTGGGCTGTCAGGGGCAGATGAGGTCTCCGTGCTTTTTCAAGGGTATGCCAAGTGGGCTTCCAGGACAAATGCATCACCTGGCAAGAGTCTCCTGTCAGGCACGAGATTCTGCCGTGGACTACAGCTTCCCTGGTGGCTCAGATGGTGAGGAATCTGCCTGCTATGTGGGAGACCCAGGTTTGATCCCTGGATCAGGAAGATCTCCTGGAGAAGGGAATGGCACTCACTACAGTATTCTTACCTGAAAAACCCCATGGACAGAGGAGCCTGGAGGGCTACAGTCCATGGGGTTGTACAGAGCTGGATATGACTGAGCGACTGACACTTTCTTTCTTCAGAAAGGAACCAAGTGGCTGTGCAAATCAGTACCTCACACTGATCGCTCAGAACTGATTCAACGTAATTGCCTGGAAATTGATAACATTTTGCTTTCTTGCGCAATTGTAGCTGCACTCCTTACTTTAGGTTTTAGACACGATTATCTGCCCTTGGAGTACTCCATTACCCCCACATTTGTCTCTCAACCCAGACTTCAATGATCCTAAAGTATTTGTATCTTTTATCACAAGCTGCCTTGAACCCTTTCTGGAAGAAGGTGAGGTGTCGTTCTTTTGAATGACCACTCAAGATGCTTCTTCATGAATAACCTAGATCTCCTTTGACTTGGAACACTAGCGGTGAAACAGTTTATAAAGTGAATCAGGACGTCAGTGCTTTAGGGTTCTTAAATTACATAGCACAAGATTTAAAAGAGGTAAAAGATTATGTTTTTTCCCAGAAGTTCAAAAGTGGCCTTGCTGGTTTGGTACTTGAGACCTTACCTCTGTTGTTAACTGAAGGTTTGTCTGCAGAATTCTTGTAGCATTCCTGATATGAAGCCTGGCAAAATGTGCCAACTAATGTAGATTAAATGCCCATTTATCCTGAATCCAGGCGACCTCAAATATATCTAATCACGGAATTAGTTTGTAAGCATGGTGGAGAGCTAACTGATAACATAATGACAGCTGATAAATCCTAAAATGCCTTCGGAGCCATCCAGGAGGTGCTGATGGTGTTCTTGGACTCATGCTTGATTTAATTAAGTGAAGTCTAGTTTCTTAGACTGGCCCTGTGGAAGCTGTCTGCCACAACCACTTTTTTATTCCTAGCGGCACCGTCTCTATTCTCATCATACCAGCAACTGGATGATTCTTGTTATTTTCCCTCTTTGTCCAGTGGGATTTTGTAACCCCGTGGATTAGCTTCTCACAGGTCAGAGGTTACAATGGTGTTTTGACCCATCCCTGGGGTATGTCGTTTGGGGCAAATGTTGTGCCTCTTGGTTGACCAGATTATGAGGTTGCCCAGCCTCACTCTGAATGACCTGGGGTAACTGGCTTTACTGTGACTTGACTCCCAGATCTGCCAATCTCAGGTTATTTTCAGCTCCCCAAACCCCTGTCGTGCACAGGGACAGGCCAGCCAAGCAGGTGTTCCTGTTTGTCCCCCTTGTTTCCTCCCCCAGAGACTCGGTAACAAAGAGCAAACGTTTTCGGTCTCAGAACTGCTTTCCATGTATAGGGGATGAACTCTGGAGTGTCCCTATGAATAGGGAGCCCTGTGAATAGGGGATTGTATCAGAGAGGCCGCCGCACAGAGCGGGAGGCCCATTCTGAAGTGCCCACTCTGCAACTAATTTGATGGAGGACCATGGAAAAAAGGCCCTTCTCCTCTCTGGGTTCATTTCGTTGGCTGTCTAAAACTAGAGCTCGTGATACCTGCTCCCGAGGGCGAGTGTGAGGGTGGGCTGTGAGGGCCAGGGGGGCCCAGGGGCTGGCAATCCCTTGTGCCAACCCTGGGAGAAGGGGCAAGGGTTGGGGAGGCTGAGATGGCACTTACGCCAAAAACGGGGGTTTGGGCTTTGCCCTGCAGGGAGTGGAATGCCAAGGGCTTCTGAGAGGTGAGAGAGGTGATTGCAAGCCTGGATGTGCTCAGGTCATTGAAAGAGCAGCTGGAAAGAAGGCAAGAAAGCCCAGACTGCAGCTGGGAGACAGAAAAAGTAGTGGTCATGTCAAGGAGACTCCTTTGCCCCGAAATATCTCCCTGTTTAGGAGACTCCAGCAGAGGACTAGGTCTGGAAAAGAGAGATGGGTGTGATAATGTGTGATGAGGACAGAAGGCTAAAGATCCTTGGTCTGGGGAGCCAAGGTCTAAATCAGGTGCAAAACGCATCTAAAGGGCTCATCGTGTGCTTAAAGGTACAGAAGGTCTGGGAGGCACAGTCGGTGGATGTCAAAGGCGAGGCCACAGTCCCATCTTTTCCCTAGCCCTGATCCTTGCCAGAGTGGCAAAAGCTTAACAAGCATTTGCAGGATAAGGGGACTTGGACTTGACACAACGGGAAAAGCTTCCGATCGGGAAAAGCTGCCTGGAAGCAGGACACACTGGCTTGCAGGTAGTCAGCTCCCTGTCACTCACAGTGTTTGAGCTGAAACTGGACCATGGGGGGGGATGGAGGGGAGCACATCAAAGAGGGGGCTCATGACTGAGGTCTGGACGGCTGCACCCTCCAGCTCTGGGGGTGCAAGGGTCTCAGGCAGCAGTGAACAGTCCCCAGGTGTGCTTCCTGGGACCTCAAGGCCTCCCGGGTTTAGTCCAGACCCCAGTGTCTGGGAGAAGGAGGGTGATATCCTGAGAGGAGAAGTGAGCCCACGGATGGAAGTGGATTCCTCCCGGGCTGGCCCTGCCTGCCGGAAATCCCTTCTGAGCAGGACCTGCCAGAAATGGAGCCACTCAGGGAGATGGTGGCCTGTGAGGTGTCTCTTGCCTTTTCTGGGGCTGGCCAAGCATCTGGAGGGATCCGTATGCCCCTGCTGAGAGGGATGCCCCTGGGAGACGGGAAGTCCCAACCCTGAGGTGACTGAGTCTCCCTGAGCCCAGCGGTTTCCACCCCGCGGTCTGGGTTGATAGCAGAGCATGGCCCTAGCAGAGGCGGCTCTGTCCCCTGTAGACTCTTCTTCCTAATCGCCGAGCATGGTGTCAGCAGGCCCCCATTAAGGATAATTACGTGATCTATGAGATGGTTCTGTCGCTGGGCTCCCCAGGTCCCTGGTCTCTTCCAGGGCTAAAACTCTTGGGCAAAATCTAAATTTCTGGAGCAAGAGGCACAGCCATTCTCCCTTCCCTCCAACTGCACACAAAACAAGACAGCCTGCCCTCTGAGCAGGTCCTCAGAGCAGAGGTGCGTGAAGAACCCCCCCCAGACGCCCCGCCTCGGCCTCCAGCATCACCCTCTGAATGGCTGGCTCCAACACACTGGAAATTTGCAACACAAATGCGCGGCTTGTATCTCGGTGGAGCCTCACTGCCCTAGCCTTTTGGAGCCTTTTAAAGCCAGCCTTTCTCTGGCGTGCTTTCTTTCCACAGCTCAAGCCCCCAGCCCTTACACACAGGCATGATCGCTAATTAACGCTGGGTGAAAACCTGTCCTGGGAAGAGAGCCGGGTGGCCAGCGGGCTGTTCCCACCCATCTCCAAGGCGGCTGGCAGCCAGAACTGGTGGAGGGGGCTGAACTCTCACTCTCAAAGCTCATGCTGGCTTCCTCCCTCCATCCTCTTCCTTGATGTGTTTGAAAATTTACAGCAAATTAAGCTCATCACCCAGGATGGCACCCAGCTTTACAGAGCTCAGCTCTATTCATAAGAACTGCAGTAATGGCTAACACTGGCCAAGAGTACCAGGCACTTTATAAACATATTTCTGATGCTCATAACAACCTGGAAAGGCCGAGGTTATCACACCCTTTGTATGGCCTCGATAACTAAGGCTCAGAGTGATTAAACACCTAGACCTGGATCACACAGCCTACAAGTGGCAGAACTGATTTTCAAACCCAAATCCATTTGTGCGCCAAACACCTGCTCCCATTTTAGGCTTCTCTCTGCTCCTGTGCGGTGCTCTCCCAGCTTTACTGTGACTTCTCCCTTTTCTCAGTTCTTGGAACATCTAGTGGTGTGTCCATCTCTGGGTCTACTTGCCTGAGGTGATGGTGGCACAACTGAATAAACTTATGAAAACATTGAACTGTAGACTGCAAACAAGTGGCTTGTGTGGTACGTGAATTGTACTTCAATCAAGCAGTTAAAGCTCTTAAAAAAAGGGGGGGGATAAAAAAAAAGGGGGGGGTAGGAGAACAAGAATTGGTGGACTATGGGGACTTCCCTGATGGTCCAGAGGCTAAGACTCCACATTCCCAATGCAGGGGCCTGGATTCGATCCCTGGTCAGGGAGCTAGATCCCACATGCCACAACTAAGACCCAGAGCAGCCGAATACAGAAATCAGTTTAGTCACTCAGTCATGTCCGACTCTTTGTGACCCCACTGACTGCAGCATACCAGGCTTCCCTGTCCATCACCAACTCCTGGAGCTTGCTCAAACTCATGTCTATCAAGTCAGTGATGCCATCCAACCATCCTATCCTCTACCATCCCCTTCTCCTCCTAGTTTCAATCTTCCCTAGCATCAGGATTGGAGAAGGTGATGGCACCCCACTGCAGTACTCTTGCCTGGAAAATCCCATGGATAGAGGAGCCTGGTGGGCTGCAGTCCATGGGGTCGCTAAGAGTCGGGCACGACTGAGCGACTTTCCTTTCACTTTTCACTTTCATGCATTGGAGAAGGAAATGGCAAACCACTCCAGTGTTCTTGCCTGGAGAATCCCAGGGTCAGGGGAGCCTGGTGGGCTGCCATCTATGGGGTCGCACAGAGTCAGACATGACTGAAGCAACTTAGCAGCAGCAGCATCAGGGTCTTTTCCAATGAGTCAGTTCTTCACATCAGATAGCCAAAGTATTGGAGTTTCAGCATCAGTCCTTCCAATAAATATTCAGGACTGATTTCCTTTAGGATTGACTGGTTTGATCTCCTTGCAGTCCAAGGGTCTCTCAATATATACATAAACCAAAGATCTCTTAAATAAAGAATTTGTGGACTATGGAATATTAGCTTGTCATGGAGCAATGAATTTGTAAGTCAGAAATATTTGAGTCCTGGCTCTGCCACTGCCTTGCTGTGTGACTGCTGGAAAGTGGGCACCCTCTCTGTGCCTGTTTCCTGTCAAGCACGAGATTCTGCCATGGACTACAGCAATAAAAATAGCGGTGGTAAGAGCTCATTTATGAGGCTTATTCTATTCCAGGCCTATATCTTATCCACTATCACATGTAATCCTCACCCCACAACCTCACGAGTTGAGCCTCATCATTCCCATTTTACAGTTGAGGAAACTGAGGTCAGGCACAAAGTCCTTAGCACAACCCCTGTCACAGAGCTTCAGCCGAAGTTGAATTCGATCCCCATCGTTTCTTCAGCCGACTCTGAGTGTCCTGTATCTGCACACCGGTCTGGTGACCATTCAGTGTGCCCATCTCTCCATGGTACCCACCTCATGTTTGCTGAGATAACCTCCTGAGTGTATGAGCTCCCAACTCCCCCATCTGCCACCTGCTGCTGTGACCCATCAGTCCATCCTTAATCCCTGGGGATCTGGCCTGACCTGACCACTTTGTGTCCAGGCCTGCAAGGAGAACTGTCCCTCAGTCCCTGCTTCTCTGAGGAACATCCCATGCTTGCTCTGTGCCAAGAACTTGGTTCAGTGCAAGCTAAGAAGCAGGATCATAAAGTATCACTGCTAGGAGGTTCCTTCAGAAACTACTGGCTCTGGCGCTTCCCTGGTGGTCCAGTGGTTAAGAATCGCCTTGCAATGCAGGGGATGTGGGTTCGATCCCTGGTCAGAGAACTAGGATCCCATATGCCACTGAGCATCTAACCCTGCATGCCACAACTAGAGAGTCTGTGTGCTGCAAAGAAAGATCCCACATGACACAATTAAGATCGGACGTAGCCAATTAACTAATTAAGAAAGAAATGACAGATTCTAACTGTGAACTCTAGAAGTGTATCCTAAAAGGCAGTCTCCACTCCCTGCTCTTCAACCAGACCGGCCCTGTTTGAAAAAGTCTGATTTAGATACTGCATTTCCCTAGATTTCCAAAGAAAGATCTAGGTTTCAAATTCTTTTAAAAGCGTGAAAACTACTGTCCTTGGCTGTTTCGCTGTAAATGGGAGTAGGAAATCGATGGTATAGAAAGTGAGGCCTGGAGGGTACCAGTAACCTGCAGAGGGCCACCGAGGCAGTGATGGGCGGACACAGGAGGGCAGCAGGCGTCTGGACGCTTAGCTCAGAGCTATTTCCACTGCTCGACAACAGCCGTGTGGGAGAGCACTGCTTCTGCCTCCCATGCGTTCATGCCATTCTTGAGGATTTTTTAGCTTTAGGCTAGAGAAATCTGGAAGTACAATCCTCCCAAGACTTCTCATTTCTTGCCTCTCACTCCATACCCCTCTGAGGCAGCTATCGACTTTGGCCGCCTGGACACAAGACAACGATGCTCCCCAGGCCAGCTGCCTACACCAGCCTATGACCGCAAGAGGTTAGGCCAAAGAGAGGAACATTTTGATAATTGGGTGACAAGGAAAATGGCAAACAACTCTCCTCACTAAGGGGAGAAAAGAACACTTTCGTCCGTAAAGTTGACTGTCCTCAAGTGAAATAAAGTTGCACACGGACAAAACAAGATTATGTGAACTTTTTAAAAGGCTCATTTAATCTCAGAGAGTAAATTAACCCTAGGCTGTTGCACTGTTAGGAGTACACCAATCATTCGACGAGCAGTATTAGACGCTTCCTCTGGGAATAATGTAACTTCTCGCTCTGTCCTGTCTCTCCAAGATAAAGTTCGATATGAATCTTCGCTTGCAA
Organism: Oreotragus oreotragus; assembly: GCA_006410675.1. Classification (NCBI taxonomy): domain Eukaryota; kingdom Metazoa; phylum Chordata; class Mammalia; order Artiodactyla; family Bovidae; genus Oreotragus; species Oreotragus oreotragus. Next base: position 198,041 of record SJYX01024335.1, on the reverse strand, counting down.
GGGGCAAAACCTCTCTCCCCTATTAGGGTTTGTCAGTGTGATGCTAAAAACAATCCTTTGGCGGACTTGTGAGTAATTGACCCTCTGACGCTAACAACGCCCAGGCAAATGAAGGTATAATTGGTGGGAGCACCACGCAGCCGCTGGAGCAGACGCCGAGGCCCGTGGAGCTGGAGCGACCTCTCGGTGCAGAGGGAGACCTGCCACCTCGGAGGTGAGCGGCCGGGGAGCGGGGGGCGGCCCTGGGGGCTGGGCTGGATGAGGGTGAGAACACTGAGCTTCTCACCAGCTCAGAGACCCCACGTCCAAGAGGCCCACTGCCATCCTCTCTGCCCCTGGACTGGTGAGTACATCTGAGACCTCTTGTTAGGGGCTTGGGAATATGCTTTATACAGTGGGTACCATTTTGATGTTGTCTTAAATGCGTGACCCTCAGTCTATGAGGTAATGGCAGCAGACAGGTGCCAGGTGGGCTGTCAGGGGCAGATGAGGTCTCCGTGCTTTTTCAAGGGTATGCCAAGTGGGCTTCCAGGACAAATGCATCACCTGGCAAGAGTCTCCTGTCAGGCACGAGATTCTGCCGTGGACTACAGCTTCCCTGGTGGCTCAGATGGTGAGGAATCTGCCTGCAATGTGGGAGACCCAGGTTTGATCCCTGGATCAGGAAGATCTCCTGGAGAAGGGAATGGCACTCACTACAGTATTCTTACCTGAAAAACCCCATGGACAGAGGAGCCTGGAGGGCTACAGTCCATGGGGTTGTACAGAGCTGGATATGACTGAGCGACTGACACTTTCTTTCTTCAGAAAGGAACCAAGTGGCTGTGCAAATCAGTACCTCACACTGATCGCTCAGAACCGATTCAACGTAATTGCCTGGAAATTGATAACATTTTGCTTTCTTGCGCAATTGTAGCTGCACTCCTTACTTTAGGTTTTAGACACGATTATCTGCCCTTGGAGTACTCCATTACCCCCACATTTGTCTCTCAACCCAGACTTCAATGATCCTAAAGTATTTGTATCTTTTATCACAAGCTGCCTTGAACCCTTTCTGGAAGAAGGTGAGGTGTCGTTCTTTTGAATGACCACTCAAGATGCTTCTTCATGAATAACCTAGATCTCCTTTGACTTGTAACACTAGTGGTGAAACAGTTTATAAATCAGGACGTCAGTGCTTTAGGGTTCTTAAATTACATAGCAGAAGATTTAAAAGAGGTAAAAGATTATGTTTTTTCCCAGAAGTTCAAAAGTGGCCTTGCTGGTTTGGTACTTGAGACCTTACCTCTGTTGTTAACTGAAGATTTGTCTGCAGAATTCTTGTAGCATTCCTGATATGAAGCCTGGCAAAATGTGCCAACTAATGTAGATTAAATGCCCATTTATCCTGAATCCAGGCGACCTCAAATATATCTAATCACGGAATTAGTTTGTAAGCATGGTGGAGAGCTAACTGATAACATAATGACAGCTGATAAATCCTAAAATGCCTTCGGAGCCATCCAGGAGGTGCTGATGGTGTTCTTGGACTCATGCTTGATTTAATTAAGTGAAGTCTAGTTTCTTAGACTGGCCCTGTGGAAGCTGTCTGCCACAACCACTTTTTTATTCCTAGCGGCACCGTCTCTATTCTCATCATACCAGCAACTGGATGATTCTTGTTATTTTCCCTCTTTGTCCAGTGGGATTTTGTAACCCCGTGGATTAGCTTCTCACAGGTCAGAGGTTACAATGGTGTTTTGACCCATCCCTGGGGTATGTCGTTTGGGGCAAATGTTGTGCCTCTTGGTTGACCAGATTATGAGGTTGCCCAGCCTCACTCTGAATGACCTGGGGTAACTGGCTTTACTGTGACTTGACTCCCAGATCTGCCAATCTCAGGTTATTTTCAGCTCCCCAAACCCCTGTTGTGCACAGGGACAGGCCAGCCAAGCAGGTGTTCCTGTTTGTCCCCCTTGTTTCCTCCCCCAGAGACTCGGTAACAAAGAGCAAACGTTTTCGGTCTCAGAACTGCTTTCCATGTATAGGGGATGAACTCTGGAGTGTCCCTATGAATAGGGAGCCCTGTGAATAGGGGATTGTATCAGAGAGGCCGCCGCGCAGAGCGGGAGGCCCATTCTGAAGTGCCCACTCTGCAACTAATTTGATGGAGGACCATGGAAAAAAGGCCCTTCTCCTCTCTGGGTTCATTTCGTTGGCTGTCTAAAACTAGAGCTCGTGATACCTGCTCCCGAGGGCGAGTGTGAGGGTGGGCTGTGAGGGCCAGGGGGGCCCAGAGGCTGGCAATCCCTTGTGCCAACCCTGGGAGAAGGGGCAAGGGTTGGGGAGGCTGAGATGGCACTTACGCCAAAAACGGGGGTTTGGGCTTTGCCCTGCAAGGAGTGGAATGCCAAGGGCTTCTGAGAGGTGAGAGAGGTGATTGCAAGCCTGGATGTGCTCAGGTCATTGAAAGAGCAGCTGGAAAGAAGGCAAGAAAGCCCAGACTGCAGCTGGGAGACAGAAAAAGTAGTGGTCATGTCAAGGAGACTCCTTTGCCCCGAAATATCTCCCTGTTTAGGAGACTCCAGCAGAGGACTAGGTCTGGAAAAGAAAGATGGGTGTGATAATGTGTGATGAGGACAGAAGGCTAAAGATCCTTGGTCTGGGGAGCCAAGGTCTAAATCAGGTGCAAAACGCATCTAAAGGGCTCATCGTGTGCTTAAAGGTACAGAAGGTCTGGGAGGCACAGTCGGTGGATGTCAAAGGTGAGGCCACAGTCCCATCTTTTCCCTAGCCCTGATCCTTGCCAGAGTGGCAAAAGCTTAACAAGCATTTGCAGGATAAGGGGACTTGGACTTGACACAACGGGAAAAGCTTCCGATCGGGAAAAGCTGCCTGGAAGCAGGACACACTGGCTTGCAGGTAGTCAGCTCCCTGTCACTCACAGTGTTTGAGCTGAAACTGGACCATGGGGGGGGATGGAGGGGAGCACATCAAAGAGGGGGCTCATGACTGAGGTCTGGACGGCTGCACCCTCCAGCTCTGGGGGTGCAAGGGTCTCAGGCAGCAGTGAACAGTCCCCAGGTGTGCTTCCTGGGACCTCAAGGCCTCCCGGGTTTAGTCCAGACCCCAGTGTCTGGGAGAAGGAGGGTGATATCCTGAGAGGAGAAGTGAGCCCACGGATGGAAGTGGATTCCTCCCGGGCTGGCCCTGCCTGCCGGAAATCCCTTCTGAGCAGGACCTGCCAGAAATGGAGCCACTCAGGGAGATGGTGGCCTGTGAGGTGTCTCTTGCCTTTTCTGGGGCTGGCCAAGCATCTGGAGGGATCCGTATGCCCCTGCTGAGAGGGATGCCCCTGGGAGACGGGAAGTCCCAACCCTGAGGTGACTGAGTCTCCCTGAGCCCAGCGGTTTCCACCCCGCGGTCTGGGTTGATAGCAGAGCATGGCCCTAGCAGAGGCGGCTCTGTCCCCTGTAGACTCTTCTTCCTAATTGCCGAGCATGGTGTCAGCAGGCCCCCATTAAGGATAATTACGTGATCTATGAGATGGTTCTGTCGCTGGGCTCCCCAGGTCCCTGGTCTCTTCCAGGGCTAAAACTCTTGGGCAAAATCTAAATTTCTGGAGCAAGAGGCACAGCCATTCTCCCTTCCCTCCAACTGCACACAAAACAAGACAGCCTGCCCTCTGAGCAGGTCCTCAGAGCAGAGGTGCGTGAAGAACCCCCCCCCGTGCCAACCACTCACGTCAGGCGCCTCATCTCAGTTCATGCTCACACGACCCTAGGCAGTAGGTCCAGTTATCAAGTCCATTTTATGGATAGAGAAACTGAGGTCTGGAAAGGAGAAGCCCCTAGTCCTGGGATGCACAGCCAGTGATGACCAAGCCTGGATGTGAACTCGGATTTTTCTGACTCAGAGCCTGGGGTGTCAGCCCCACTTAATGCTGTCAGTGCCACACTGGGGGAGGAGAAGACTTAGGCACATATGAGAAGCTGTTTGCTCCTCCCCAACTCCAGTCTTCTTGCCTGAAGAATCCCCACGGACAGAGGAGCCTGGTGGGCTACAGTCCATAGGGTCACAGAGTGTCGGACACGACTGAAGCGATTTAGCACACATTATTATATTATTCCTTGCTGAGGCCTGAGTCCCACGTAGAATGCTCTATAGGAAGCGATAGTTTCACCATTATCTTTCATTGTGTGTTCAGCCCTGTGAGGTCAGCAGCATACCCTTATCATGCCCATTTTACAGATGGAGAAAATGAGGCCAGAGTTTGTGACTGGCAGAGGCAGAACTTGAACCCAGGTGTGTCAGACTTTGAGTCTGCTCCATCTTCCCTACCCCACAGCTTCCAAAAGACAAGGACCATTGCTCTCACGGAGCCAGGCCGAGGGCCAGAGCTAGCAGAGGGCATCCCAGTGTCTGTGGCTATGCCTGACCTCTTCTTCCTGTCTGTCATTTCCCAGGTACCAGCGCAGGGGTGAAGGATGCTGCTCTGGGTGTTCTTCCTTGTGACCCTCACCCTCAGCAGCGGCTCCCACGGTTCCCTGCCCTCCCAGCCTTTCAGGTAAGCAGTTCTGACAAGAGAAGCAAGAGAGGATCCACTTTGAGGATGCAGAATTGAGCTCGTCCCCCAGCTGGCTCCTCAGGCAGCCTCTCTTGCTCATTTCTGGGAGGGAGGGAGACTGAGCCCCAGAGAGGTCACCACCCAGCCCTGGTTCCAGCCCTCTCTGGGGATGAGCAGGGCAAGAGGTGACAGAAGGACCTCACAGAGACCAAGTGAGCACAGTCCCCTGGGCCTCCCACCCCACCCTTTGACCTCTGACTCCTTCTACTAGGATCCCACGGTACGCAGATGCCATCTTCACTAACAGCTACCGGAAGGTTCTGGGCCAGCTGTCTGCCCGCAAGCTACTCCAGGATATCATGAACAGGCAGCAGGGGTGAGCCGGCGTTCTTGTGACTTCTCCCTGCACCCTCGGTTCATCACGATTTGGAGGAACCATGTCTGGTCTGTTCGCTTACACAGCAGCTGTCACTTCTGGACTTGCCAGGGCAGAAGGGCTCCAGTGTTGAACCTTGTCTTAACCCTTAACTAATCATTGAGCACAGATGCTTGTCCCTGTGTTGGGCTCCAGTAATAACACTGATAGCGGTCACCACTTGACTGACTCTACCAGAAAAAAAGACTTTGCACTGGCTCATTAATATACTCCTGGCACAGTGTAGAACAACCCCTTGGCAGTGTCAGCCATTATGCTCAGGTTCTTACATGTTCTTTCCAACAACTTTACAAAGGATGTCCTCTTACCCCCATCACACAGAAGCTACATTAATAGCTTCTAAAGGACACACACCACTGAGTGGCAGAATTAGCATCCAATCAGCCTGACTCCACTGCCTGAACATATTTTAATTTTCATTTTGAAAAAATTCCAAACTTACAGAGAAGTTGCAGAAATAGTACAAAGGGCTTTAACATGGCCTGCCCTAAAAGTCAACAATTCCTAACATTTTTTGCTTTATTTGCTTACTCCATATTTGGGGTTTCCCTGATGACTCAGTGGTAAAGAATCTGCCTGCAATGCAGAAGATGCAGGTTCGATCCCTGGGTCAGGAAGATCCCCTGGAGGAGGAAATGGCAACCCACTCCAATATTCTTGCCTGGAAAATCCCATGGACAGAGGAGCCTGGAGGGCTACAGTCCATGGGGCTGTAGAGTCAGACATGACTGACCATGTATACACAAACACATACACACTCTCTCTCTCTCTATATATATATATATGTATGTCTAGATACAGGTCTAGACATACGTACACAAACTCAGGTATGATTATGAGTATTATTGTTTCGCTGAACCATTTGAGAGTGAATTATAATCATCATCACCCTTTATCCTTAAGTACTTTTGTGTGTCTCCTAATAGCTAATCAAAGGATACTCTCTTATATAATCACAGTATAATTATCACTTAGAGTCCACATTTAAATTTCACTAGTTGTCCCAAAATGTCCTTTATAAAAATTTTAAAATATTTTTGGCTGCGTGAGGTCTTAGGTGTAGCACACAGGATCTTTCATTGTGCCCCGTGGACTCTCTGGTTGTGGCACACGGGCTTAGGAACTGTGGTGCTCAGGCTCAGTTGCTCTGCGGCATGTAGGATCTTAGTTCCCCCATCAGGGACTGAGCTCATGTCGCCTACTTTGCAAGGCGATTCTTAACCACTGGACCACCAGGGAAGTCCCTGGAACAATTACAGATCTTCCTCATCCAGGACTCAATCACAGGTGGCATTTCGTTTCTTTTAGTCTAGATCAGTTCCTCAGTCTTTATGACACAGACATTTTTTGTTAGTAAAGGGCAGTTCTTCATAGACTGTCCCCATATTGGGCTTGCCGGGTGCCTCCTCATGAATAGCTTCACATTACGCAACAGAGGTAATGTTGTGTCCCTCTCGGTGCCTCCTGTCGGGAGGCGCATGCTGTCCATTCGTCCCACTGGTGATGGTAACTTTGATCACTTGTGTAACACGACAGCTGCCAGGTTTCTCCTCTGTTAACATTTTCTCCTTTGTACTTAATAAGTCATCTGTGGGAAGATATTTTGCAAATGTGTACTTCACAGCCTGTAGTCTTCACTCCTATACACACTGCCTGCTTAAACGTTGCTGAGTCTAATTCAGCTGGGTCCAGGAGTCTACGCCAGATATCGCCTAGGCCGAGGGACGCACCCCCGCTCTGCTCCCTTTGCCCTGACCTTTCCCAGGCCTCCGCTTCCTACTCAAACAGCAACTCCTGCTGTTCCTCTTTTACTAATCAAACAGGGAGAGAAACCAGGAGCAAGGAGCAAAGGTACGGCTTGGCCGTCAGGTGGACGGCGTGTGGACAGACCAACAGCAGATGGCATTGGAAAGCATCTTGGTGAGCCTGCTGCAGGAGCGCAGGTAGGAATATGTGTGTGTGCACAAATGTGAAGGTGTGCACAAGTGTGAAGGTGTGCACATGTGTGTATTGAGGGACTGTAGAGGCTTCTGTCCCCAAGGGTAGCCAGGAAAAGGACTCTCCTCCTCTCCAAGCAAACTGGGAATGAGGTCCCTTCTTCCATACATCAAGAACCAGAAGAAGAGGGGACGTGGGTGATGGAGAATGGCTCTCATCCACTCCTGTATCTCCAGTGTGTAGCCAGAGGCCAGCCTCAGTGTCTGTGTCCAGAAATGTCCCTCACTCATGAGTCCTGCGGATAGGACCCAGGAATCTGAATTTGAACGAGAGTCCCAGGGAACTCTGATGCTCCTGGTCTGAGATGCATGCCCTGGATCCCTTGCCAAGTTCATTCAACTGTAAAATCAAAGGGAGACCAGCCCCTCCCAACACCCTTGGGTAGAGGACTGTGAGCAGCGCTTGTGAGAGGGAGAGATGGGAATGACAGTCACTCCCCAGCTCCCTGACCCTTACAATCCTAGCTGGAGTCAGGGAAGATCAGGAGTGAGTTTTCCCATTTTACAGAGGAGGAAAACTGAGGCAAAGAAGAAGTAGCTAGCCCCAAGTCAGGGACTAGGCAGGCCCAAGACCTGCCTTTCTTCCCCAGAGCCCTTCACATGAGCTCCATTTCTTCAAAACGACACGACTGTTCGCAGAAACTGTGCTGTATTTTAGAGCCCGAGTTTTGATCTGTGAGCACAAACATGCCCCAGCGTGACTCTGCCAGACACCTCCAGCCCAAACTATTAAGCAAATCCAGTTCGCAGCAGAGCTCTCCGTGTGGCCCCTCGCCTTCTTCCTAGTCTGATTAGACACTGAGAGCTCAGAGATCTGGCCAAGTGTTGTCCTGGGGAGATGCAAACAGCAGCAGGCTGACAGGCAGAGCGCAGCAGAGGTGAGAACCAGCCCCGGAGGCCGGATGGACACCTGAGTCCCAGGTCTGCTGGTGCAGCCAAGTCTGCACACAGCAAGTCATCTTCCCCGTTCCCTCCTCTGTGAAGGGAGCAGATTTTCTCCAATGACCGCCAAGGTCCTGGAGGATAGAACTCTTTTTTAAAATAAATGTCCCTAAAGAATAATGCCTCCCCCCAACCATACCGCCCCAGCCCCATGCCTCTCATGCTGGGATTAGGTCACTATTCACCTGCTTCAGGGCTCCCACCAGGCCCCAGTGGGGCAGAGAGGCCCCAAGGAGGGCCACATCCTAAGAATGCAGGCTTTGTTCCTGCACGTTAAAGCTTCACAGAGCTGAAAGTCCTAGAGCAGCAGGAAGGCCCCAGAGGTTGCTCCAGGCATTGTTTCCCCTCCAGCTCAACTGTTGCAAATACCAGGACCTGAGGGAGTGGGGGTGGGGTGCTGAGAAAACAGACTGCTGAATGAATTCTTACAGTAATACCTTAAGAGTAGAAGGATTTGGCAGTTAGCACCCTTTCACACCCATCACGCCTTATGTCCATATAGCAGTCCTCTAAGTTAACAAGTTCAGATTTCTCCATCTTCCTAGCTCTTAAAAGTCATCCAGGGACTTCCTCTTCCAGTGCAGAGGGCATGGGTTCAATTCCTGGTCTGGGAAATAAGATTCCATATACCTTGTGGCCAAAAAATGAAAACACAAAACAGAAGCAATATTGTAATAAATTCAGTAAAGACTTCTTAAACGGTCCATATGAAAAAAAAATTTTTTTAAACAAAAAATCATCCAAAGATGGCTAGGCTCTGGGCTGAGGGGACAGCCGTGGATGGGCCAGTCTTGGTCTCTGCTCTCATGGAATTCATAACACACTGAAGTAGACAGAAATTAAACAAGTACTTGTAGAGTGGATTATTTAATTTGTGATAAATGGTAAGGGATGTGGTGAACGTGTGTGCTGGAAAGAATGACCTCATCCAACCCTGTCTGGGACTTAGAAGTGGCTTTTTCAAGGGCCAGTGACTGCCCAGGCCCTCAGTAGGACTGGGCTGGGAGAGCTGGGGCTAAGACTGAGGTCATCTTGGGAGTCAGTCATCCAGGGTCATCCAGTCTCAACTCTGGAGTCACCGTCACCCTAATTCCAAGTGCCCTCTCCTACCTTGCCTTGATTTCAGTGCCCCCAGACTAAGCTTTACCTTTCTTTCTGCAATAGGAATTCCCAAGGATGAAGATTCTGCCTCTATTTTCTGCTCCCGGCAGCTGAGACACACTGCATCTATTAATCCTTTTTAATTTCTAACCTAGTTTTTCCTTTATAAATACAATAAAATTCCCCCATACTGGTCTGCATTTCAATTTTCTTTTATTGTCAGCCTAATTTTTTCACGTTTTACAGAGTTCCATTTCCCAAAGTGGTATTACAAGATATATATATATATATATTTTTTTTAAAGTTAACATTTACCAAACACTCAGAGAGTGCCAGCCAGGCAGCTTCACGTGTAGAACCTCATAGACTCCCTACACAGCCTAACAGGAGGTACTGGCGTCATTCTCATTTCACAGATGAGGAACCAAGGCACAGAAGGGTGAAGTGAATTGCCGTGGTCACTGCCAACAAGGAGAGAGCTGGGATTCAACTATAGGGGACCCAGCCCAGAACTGGGCTCTTAGCCATATTCGACTACTCTGGGCCAAGTCATCCTTCATCCACTGGTGACTCATTCACCTACGAGCAATGCCATTTATTCACTCAACAAACGTTTCTAGAGATCCCACTATGTGCCAAGTGCTGTGCTAGGCAACCAAAGCCGCTGACGTAGAGCTTAAGGTTCTTTCTTCTTTCTTCTTGGCTGTACTGGGCCTTCGCTGCTGCACGGCCTTTCTCTAGCTGCTGAGAGCGGGGGGTGGGCTCTCATCACAGTGCCTTCTCCTGTTACAGAGCACAGGCTCTCGGGGTGTGCACAGGCTTGCGTGGTTGTAGCCACATTGCTCCAGGGCATGTGGTATCTTCCCAAACTGGGGATCAAACCTGTGTACCCTGCATTGCCGGGAGGATTCTTAATCACTGGACCACCAGGGAATCCTAGCATAGAGCTTATATTCTAATGGGGGAAAGAATAATAAAAACAAGTAAATATAGAATTTGTAAGATGGTGGGGATTGCAAAGAGCAAAAAAATTAATTAAGGCAGTAGGAGTACTGGAGGGGATAATTTATCCATAATGAATGAGTATGTGGTGGGGTGGTTAGGGAAAGCCTCTCTGATCAGGGACATTTGAGTAAAGTCTCTCAAGAGTCGGCTTGAGGAGAATGACTCAGAGGAGGATGACTGGGTGAGGAACAGTCTCAAAACAGTGAAAACCCAACAACAGAGGCCCCTAGGCATGAGTGTGAAGGGAGGAGGCACAGAAGGCAGGTGTGGCTAGCCAGAGCACAGTGAGGCTGAGAGTGGAAGGAGGGAGGCCAAGAGGGAGCGAGAGGCCAGCTCATGGGGAGGTCCTTGGAGGCCATGGGAAGGACTGAAACAATGGGAGCCACCGCAGAGTTTAAGCAGAAGAATGACATGATCTGACTTGCATTTACTGCCACTCTGAGAAAGGGTCAAATGCTGGATACATTCTTAGGGTAGAACTCATTTGCTGATGGATACGGTATGGAAACTGAAGAGGAGTTAAGAATAATTCCAAAGTTTGAGGTCTGAGCAACTGGAAGTATGGAATTGCCATTTAGGAGCTTTGGAGGTTGGGGAGAGAATTAGGAGTTGGAGTTTAGACATGTTGATTCTGAGATGCCCTTTACAGGCCCCAGTAGGGAGGCTGAGTAGGCACCTGGGTATGCAGGTCTGGAGCCAGGAGAGAGGTCTGGATAGCTGTCACCTTTTAGGTGGTCTGTAAAGTCAGGAGATTAATTTTTTAACAAAAAACTACTATACAGCACATGGAATTCTGTTCAAAATTATGTGGCAGCCTGGATGGATGGGAGTTTAGGGCAGAATGGATACATGTACATGTATGGCTGAGCCCCCTTGCTTGTTCACCTGAAACTATCACAACACTGTTAATTGACTACAATTCAATACATAATAAAAAGTTTTAAAAAATAATGGAAAATAATATGAATAATAGTACATATGTATAACTGAATCACTTTGCTGTACAGCAGAAATTAACACAACATTGTAAATCAACTACACTTTAATAAAATTGTTTTAATATTTAATTTTTAAAAATTATTTTAATTAAAAAAAAATAAAAATAACTTTTTTTTAAAAAGAGAATTCCCTGGAAGTCCAATGGTTAGGGCTCAGTGCTTTCATTGCTAGGGCCCCAGGTTCAATCCCTAGTTGGTGAACTAAGATCTTATAAGCTGTGTGGTGCAGCCTAAAAAAAATAAAAAGTAAATAAAGTCAGGAGAGTGAGTTAGATCACCAAGAAAGAAGAACAGAATAGCAGAGTGCAAGGACTACCCCAGGGCACTCCGTATTTAAAGGCTGGAAGAAAGATGAGGAACCAGCAAAGGAGATTGAGAAGGAAAAAGCAGAAAAACTACAAGAGAGAAATTCCAGAAAGCAGTTCAAGAAGAGAGTGACGGACTGTACCAAATGCCGCTGATGGGTCATCAGTTGAGAACTGACCATGAAAATGATCGTGGAAGCCAATGATGGCAAGAACAAATTGAGTGCATGGTGGAGGCAAAAGTCTGACTCTAGTGGGTTCAAGAGAAAATAGAGAGGGACCAGATCCGGGGAGTAGAGATCTGGCTGTACAGTATGGTGACCACTGAACGTGGCTATTGAACACAAAATGTGGCTAATAGCAACTGAGATGTGCTTTACATGGATTTCAAAGACAGTATGAAAAAAGAATATCAAATGTCTCATTCATGTTTTATATTGATTACCTATTAAAATAATATATCTGATAAGTTTGGTTAAAATAAAATGTATTAAACTTGATTTCATCTATTTCCTTCTTACTTTTTTATTGTGGTTACTAGACAATTTCAAATCACCTGTGGAACTTGGAAGCCTAGTACGCTGCATGCAGTCCATGGGGTCGCAGAGAGTGGGACACGACTTAGCAACTTAATAACAGCAAGTGGGACTCGCATTATATTTCTATTGGATGGCACTGGCAGAGTCAATTCTTTTAAGAAATTTTGCTATTAATATAAACAGAAGCAGAGAGTTGAAGTCACTGTCCAGAGTTCCTTTTGTCAGTGATTACCCAACTTTTTCTTTTCATGAACCATTTTACTTTGGCATATCCCCACACATCACCTCTTCGAAGAATTGGTGAACTTGGGACTTCCTGGTGGTCCAGTGGCTAAGACTCCATGCTTCCAATGGAGGGGGGCTGGGTCTGATTCCTGATCAGAGAACTAGATCCTGGCATGCTGCAAACAAGAGTTCATATGCTGCACATCCTGCAACCAAGACCCCACATCCCGCAACTAAGACTCAGTGCTACTAAATAACTACATAGTTTTTTTAAAAAAAGAATCTGTGCTTTCATTGCACGGGCCACAGATTCCATCTCTGGTCAGGGAACTAGGCACACACAGCCAAAAAAATAAACAAAAATAAAATTTTAAATTAATAATAAATAAAAAAAATTTTAAGTGAAAAGTCTAGATGATGGGATATATGTTTTGATTAAAAGCATGAAAATATTCACAGCATCTTTAGAGTTGATGGGGACTCGGAAGTGAGCAATCTCCTCTCTGTCCTTTTCCGGCCTGATACATGCAGTGCGGGACCCCTGGGCCCGTCTCCCACACCGGGACCATAAAGCCAGCTTGGGGTTTCACAGCATTCAGACCACCTGCTCTCCCGTTTACCCTCCAAGAAAGAATGTGAAGCGTGGGAACGGCTCTGCAGGGAGCCCGGGTGGCTCCACGGAGCAGACAATACCCACAATGGGGAACAAAAGACCCCTCCGGAGGAGAAGGCTGGCCTCTGAGGGCCGCAGTCCACTTCAACCAAGCCGAGCTAGCCACGAGAACCTGCCAGAGGAGCAGAACAAAGGAGGCGGCTGCTGAATGGTGTCCAGCCCGACCCCCCTCCGTCCCCCAGACCCACCTGCTCATCTCTTTCCTCCGCCTGTCCCCACAAAGGCAAAGACCGAGGGCTCTCTCAACTTCCAATTAGTTTTTCAAATGAAATAATGACCGCTGGGGCCCACTGCTACTTGTGGGTTTCGAGGTGAATACCGTTATAAAGGAAAAGACTGTGATGGCTACAATTCCGGTGCTTTATCTCCATTAACTACCACACTAACGGGGGCTTAAAAGGACTTAACCCACAGAGGGGCTGGGAGCTTCCCGTCCCCTTAGGGCCCCACTTAAGATGAAGTGCTATTATTATTATTATTATTATTATTTTTGTCCTACAGCATGCTCTGATCAATGGAGGATTTGTTTCTTATGATAATCCCTTATGTTTGCACTAAAACTCACAAAGAGGTTCTCATCCATTGCTTCATGGGCTCCCTACCACAGCCCTAGGGGGAGGGCAGAGCAGAGGGATGAGGTCAGGTCCTATAGCTCTGAGGGGTCAAAGCTGGGAACTGACTCCTGATTCCAGGACAGCGCCCTCGTGTTGTTCCAAGATGCCAGGCCCCTCAGGAAATGCTGGGGAAGCAAGTGAATTCAACCAACCAACCAAGAAACAAAAGAAATGTAGGACCTAGTACAAACTGCTTACTCAGTTCAGTTCAGTTCAGTCCACACAGGAAATAACAACGGTAATGTCTATACTAATCTGAGCAACCTCTGAGTCAGTGTCAGGGCCAGACGCTCTGATGCGTGTTTTGGATGTGACCTCATTTAATCCTTATAAAGCCCTCAGAGGTGTTATCCCATTTTTACTGATGGGAAACTAAGGCCCAGCGGGGTGAAGAAAGGTCAGTTGGATACTGACCTGCTGTGCCGACTACTCTTGGAAGGCCAGGTCCAGGCACTACTGTAATGTCAAACGAAAGACAGAGCTGCATAGCAGTTAAAGTGGTACAAACAGATTTTATTCAAGACTATTTCAACAGCGGGAAAGAAACCTCATATAGAAGTGGGCTCAATTCTGAATACAGTGTGGTGTACTGGGAACTGGTGGCCAGGGAGCAGGGTGGGGAATCAGTGGGTGGAGTCTTACTAAAAGGATACCTCAGTGGGTAAGGGGATTCTGGCTGAAGACAGACCAGGGAGATGAGACATCACCTGGGAGATGTTGGAGGGTGAGGATTCTGATCATATGTCAGCATGATCAGACGTGGAGGTGGGAGGGTCTGGTTAAACTGCTTAGCAAGATTCTTGCTAAAACTAGATCTTAAAAAAAAAAAAAAAAAGGGCACAGATAGGTGAAGGAGAAATTCAGGAGCCTGGCTAAAGTCTGATCAAGCAAAGAATCTTTGCCAGTGGTGAATAATTTAAGCAACAAGTCTGGTGTATGTCATAAGTCGTAGTAAATAGTTAGGCCAGTTCTCAGCTGCAGTCTGCCCAGATCCATCCCTAGGCTATAAGCAAGTGGACTCTCCCCTGCAGCCTTCAAGAGGCTTCTCCCAGTGGGTAGGAAAAGGACAGCATAAGAGGTATTTCTGCCTCTGCTGCTGCTGCTGCTAAGTCGCTTCAGTCGTGTCCGACTCTGCCACCCCATAGACGGCAGCCCACCGAGCTCCGCCGTACCCGGGATTCTCCAGGCAAGAACACTGGAGAGGGTTGCCATTTCCATCTCCAATGCATGAAAGTGAAAAGTGAAAGGCAAGTCGCTCAGTCGTGCCCGACTCTTAGCGACCTCATGGACTGCAGCCTACCAGGCTCCTCTATCCATGGGATTTTCCAGGCAAGAGCACTGGAGTGGGGTGCCGTTGCCTTCTCCTTCTGCCTCTGGTACATCCCAGCATAAAATTCAACTTCCCTAAACTTGCAGTTGGTCCTAAAATAAAATCTATCCTCTTTACCACAGCCCTTAAAAGCTGTATTTGGAACTTCCCTGGTGGTCCAGTGGTTAAGACACGGGTTTGATCCCCAGTCCGGGAAGATTCCACTTGCTGTGGAGTAACTAAGTCTATACACCGCAACTACTGAGCCCAAGCTCTAGAGCCCACATACCAAAGCCGATGCACCTGGAGACGGTGCTCCACAGGAGCCTGTGCACCGCAAGCAAGAGTAGCCTCCACTCCCTGCAACTAGAGGGAGCCTGCGAGCAGCAACAAAGACCAGGCGCAACCAAAAGTGAATCTAAAAAGTTCCATATATATGCATTTGTGATTCCCTCACTTACTTCACTCTGTATGATAGGCTCCAATTTCATCCACCTCACCAATACGCAAGGCAGCAAAATGTGGCTCAGCTGGTAAAAAATCCGCCTGCAATGTGAGTGACCTGGATTCGATCCCTGGGTTGGGAAGATCCCCTGGAGAAGGGAAAGGCTACCCACTCCAGTATTCTAGGCCACTCTCTAGCTGCAGAGCACAGGCTCTAGGGGCGGTGAGCCTCAGTAGCTGTGGTACACCAGCTTAATTGCTCCACCACATGCTGGATCTTCCTAGACCAGGGATTGAACCATTGTCCCCTGCACTGGCTGGCAGGCTCCCAATCATTGAATCACCAGGGAAGTTCCTTGGCTGTGCTTTATTCTCCAGCCCCTCTGGCTCTGCAGACCAGCCCTGAACCAGTCACGGCACTCAAGAGCCCTGCCAGCCCCTTTCAGACAGTTGTTTCCTTACCTCCTCCCCTCCATCCACTATATTTCTGTTCTCAGGCCTTACTGCCCTGGCTCTACACCTCTGTCCAGCAGGCTTCAATCAGCGTCTTCCAGAACGGTACACATCTGGTTTCAGTGTGAAACTCCCAGGTGGGTGGGCTCTCCTGCTTTCCCCTCTTCCCCACCACTCTGAGCTGTTGAGATCCCAGCATCCCTAAGTAGGGACACCCCTTGGACAGCAAGATCCAACCAGTCCATCCTAAAGGAAATCAGTCCTGAATATTCATTGGAAGGACTGATGCTGAAGCTGAAGCTCCAATACTTTGGCCACCTGATGCGAAGAACTGACTCATTTGAAAAGACCCTGATGCCGGGAAACATAGAGGGCGAGAGAAGCGGACAACAGATGGATGGATGGCATCACTGATTCAAGGGACAGGAGTCTGAGCGAACTCCAGGAGATAGTGAAGGACATGGAAGCCTTGCATGCTGCAGTCCATGGGGTTGCAGAGCTGGACACAATTGAATGACGGAACAACAGCATGGGAAACCAGCATCACCTTTTCCCATCAGAGTGGGTCTCCAAGTCATACGTCTACAGCAGCCAGGCAGGTGCCAATCCCATGAAGTTAGTGGGAGGAACAGGACCAGGGTAGGTGGAACTGACACCATTTGGGGTCGGGTGGGGGTGGGGTGGGACTACAGCTGGCTGGAGAGTGCAGGCCCCACTCAAAGGCAAGAGCTATTCAGCTTCAGCTGATTGTTGCCATTCAGAAATCAGGCCCAATGTTGCCAGCTCTGATTTTCTTTTTCCAGAGAATCCTAAACACTAGACCTGGATTTTTATGTGAATTTTCTCCATTTGTGAATGTTAGCAATGGACTCAATTTTTAAAAAAATTATGGATCAAATAAAACATGGGTCACTGTTTTGCAACCTCTGGGAAAACTGAAGCCACTTTTCCATCTTAGAGGCAGTCCTGTAATTGCCCATACGGGCCTCTCCCCTGCAGAAGCCCATTCAGAACTAGCCCAGAGTTCCCAAATCACCTTTCCTCTCTCCGCAATCAAAATTCCCATTCCTTCACTGTAGCAAAGTCCAGCTAAGTTGGAAAGCAATCTGATTAAAATCATTTCTCCCCCGAAGGCAGTCCTGTAATTGCCCATACGGGCCTCTCCCCTGCAGAAGCCCATTCAGAACTAGCCCAGAGTTCCCAAATCACCTTTCCTCTCTCCGCAATCAAAATTCCCATTCCTTCACTGTAGCAAAGTCCAGCTAAGTTGGAAAGCAATCTGATTAAAATCATTTCTCCCCCGACCCCAAACTCAGTAAATACTCTGAGGATTACCTGTATTTCAAAAGTCACCTTTTATTATGCTTATTTATTTAGGCTGTGCTGAGTCTTTGCTGCAGCTCGCAGACTTCTCCAGTTGCAATGCACGGGCTCAGAAGTTGCAGTGCTTGGCCTTAGTTGTGGTAATGTTGCTCTTAGTTCCCCGACCATGGATTGAACCCGGGCCCCCTGTACTGGGAAAAGTCCAGCTAAGTTGGAAAGCAATCTGATTAAAATCATTTCTCCCCCGACCCCAAACTCAGTAAATACTCTGAGGATTACCTGTATTTCAAAAGTCACCTTTTATTATGCTTATTTAGGCTGTGCTGAGTCTTCGCTGCAGCTCGCAGACTTCTCCAGTTGCAATGCACTGTACTGGGAGTGCAGAGTCCCAACCACTGGACCACTAGGGAAGTCTATTATTTTCAGTTAATGGAAGTGAAGGCAAGGAGTCCAAGTGTGTAACTATGGGCCAGTTTAAATAGATGCCAAGCACTAGGCCAAGATTTCAGATGCATGAAACTCCTTCAGTCATCTGAGAAGGTACTGTCATTATCTCTTACAGAAGGAAAAAAAAGGAAACTTAGCGACATTAAGCCACTTGCCCAAAGTCCTTCGCCCTGTGGTGAAGTAGGCTTGCCCAATGCTGAAGTTTGCACACTTGGAATACATAATTCAGTATTACTTTCCTAAGTGATACCATATGACCTCTGTGCAGTGGTGGTCCTGGGCACAACTCCAAAGGGGCATTTCCAAGATGCGTGTGTCCATCTCAGCACCTAAGATGGCTCATGGGCTCGGCCTTCTTTTAAGATATTCCCTTCCCTTCCCCACTGCATGCCAAGACCAAACTTTCCAGAAGGCAAAAGCAGAGAGGCCTTCAGATATCAGCAGGGCATAGTTGGTACCCAGTGCTGGACATGAAGAAAGGATGCTGGCTTTTCCAGGCAATTCTCAGTTCTGTTAGGAATACAGGACCAATGTCAAAGGTCCTGGAGAATCACTCCGCCATCATGTCAAGCATACTTTCCAACTAAGGCCTCAGGTCATGTGTCCTAGAGACCCCACCAGCCCCAAAGTACCAAAAAACCCTCTCAGGTCTTTGTTCCTGTTACTCTCTTTATTCCATTAACAGGTTAATTACAGATTTCAACTTTTCAATGCAACAAATGGGTAAGTTAGAATATTCACAGCATCTTGCTAGGGCAACCATGCCAAAGAAAGAGAGTATCTGGGTACCTGCTCTGTGCTGGGGATATAGAAAAACAAGCAAAAGTATAACCACAATTTTGACTTTCTTCTTTTTAAATAAAGGGGTTTTTCATTCCTCTTTTCAAACTGTGAATTGTCCTTAACTCCTTTGATCAATATTCACTTCAGCTTTCACAACTTCCTTCCTTTTTCTGGAACTAATGTGCTGTTCTGAAAGAAAATGGAGACAAACACAAAATCATCGACGGTCCCAACTCACTGTTACAGCTCCTAACTTGGTGACAAAGGAGAAACCAAGGTCCTCTCCCACTCTGAGGTCCCATTTGTAAGGGAATAATCGTTCCTCTATTAGTCCTGTTTATTTACGTCCCATCTCACGAAAAATGAAAGACAGCTCAAACTAAAGCTGATGACAACTTAAATCAACAATGAAACACACCTGATGATACCTAAGTAAGCGTGATAAGTGAAAACACAAGATGAGGTAATTAATCCCAGGCACACCAGCACAGTGTAAGGCCAAGAGGACAGTGCACACTTCAGCTAGATGAAGGGGTAAAGAACGCTCGTCTTTGACTCCCCAGACTCTGGGCCTACCAAACCCACGGCCCTCATGTAGCTTGGGAGACGGCACCCTGACCTTTTGGTACAGAAATCTGCACCATATTCCTGCCATGTGGTCATGTTCTTCTCAATGATCAGACTGGATGTCTAAGCTTCACGAAAAAAATTAAATCAAAACCTCACTAAATCTCTTTAGCCTCCCCTAGACTTCAAGAAGTGACAGGGCAACACAAGAAGGAAAATGATAATCTGGACAGACACTGTGGGACAGAGGGTGACGGCACCCCGGAGGTGATCGGGACGGTTCTGGTGAGCAGAGGCGAGGGGCTCACACACAAGCCCTCCTCACAGGCAGCTGACCCAGTGGAGAGGGCTGATGCGAGGACAAGGAGGTCTTGCAGAATGGCATGCTCCAAACCCAATAACCAACAGCCCCAAGGGGCACACACGCAGAGGCGTGGAACTCATCCTGAGTGTCCCTAATTCTGTGCCAACATTCAGAGGTTCCCAGGTACATCAAAATGCGTGTGTCCCAGGAATTCCCTGGCAGTACAGTGGTTAGGACTCCTCACTTTCACCACAGGGGGCATGGGTTCAATCCCTGGTGAGGGAACTAAGATCCTATAAGCCACACGGTTCAGCCAAAAAATAAGTGTGTGCTCTGAAGTATTTATGCAGAGAGGACAGTATAATTATGAAATAAGAACAGGTAAAAGGGTGGTGACCCACAAGCCCCCACTGTGGCTAAGAAGTCAGTCCTCTGTTATGCCTGATCAAATCGATACCTATCCTCGGATCAAAAACGCTTGGCTACCAGGGACTCTCCAATAAAAGACCAGGGCCCGGCATCAGGAGGTCCCAGATGTCCAAATGACCAAGCTACTTTCCTCTTTCTCAGGCAGTACAGTTTGGGGGTAGCAGGGTGGGGGGCTGACTATCTAAAAATCAAGAAAAACAAACCTAATCCAGTTAGTCTGAAAGAATTAAAGAGCTCAATATGCAGGACTAGTTCCGAAAGCAAATCTCAAACAGAGCAACTATAATTCAGGACAAAACCAAATGGGTAACGCTGAGGAATGGGGCGGGAGGGGCAGGGAGGGACCGACCACAAAGCGACATAGACGGAAGCTTGTTGGAGGGCGGAAATAAGTTTGTACCTTGTATGAGATAGTGTTTACTACAAGATTGTCTTCGTTTTTCAAGACTCACAGAATTATACACTAAAAATGGGGTGAATTTTACTGTATATGAATACTGAAAAAAAAATCAAAACATGTGGTTGCTTTCTATGTTGAGAATGAGATGGTTCAGCTTCTGTTCACACATCAGTGCAAAGGCTCTACATTCTGTGCTCTTGTGAATTTCTCCTGTTTCCAGAGGAGTGAAAATTAGATGGCTCCATTGCTTTGGCAGGGAAAGCCATCTCCATGGCAAAGGACAAGGGGGAACATGACCTGAAAACTCAAATACCTCCCCTCTCTTTGTTGTTCTAGTTCAGGGGTCAAGACGCTATGCCCCAGGGGCCAAACAAAGCCCACTACCCGTTTCTGTAAACAACGTCTCATTGGAACACGGCCATGCTGGTTTGCTTACGTGGACCGGGCTGTCCTCACGCTACGGTGGCAGAGTTCAGCAGTTGTAACAGAGACTGCATGGCCTACAAAGCCTGAACTACTACCTGGCTCTTTCCAGAAAACTCCTGCCAATCCCTGGACTACAGGAGCTGATCACTGAAGCATCAGACGTTCTTCTTCCCTCCTTTCACCTTGCCTCCACTCCATCCTCACCCGAGGACTTGACAATATGGAGTACGGGTGGTACTTCACTGGGCATTTTAGTCACACAAGGAGCACCCCTGAACCATATTCTGAGCTCTAGGAACGTGAGTTTGGATGCTGGCTTTGATCTGTGGCCATCAGTCTTCATAATTTAGTGTCTTACCAAACCCCACTGTTTGGCCCAACCAGAGGACAATACTACAAAAAGGCCTAGAACGTGACCAGGTGTGCCGGGATTTTCCATGGGACTATCGTGTAATGAATTTAGATGTTCTGAGTGGGGGGTGGGAGGGGTCCCTTTTAAGAAGTCCTAAAGTTACATCAGTCTTTTCCTCAACTCTGCTCTCCTATGAACAGAGAGAGGGGCTCTGTCTATGAAGTAGCTGTGGGACACAAGGGAGGAGGAAGCCTGACAGTCAAAGCCGGTTTCAGGTTGCTCCACCGCCAGGTTACCACCGGCTAGGCCAACTCGGGGGCTTTGGCTTCCGCCCTGGTCCAGGAGGTGGGGAAACGGCCTCAGAATTCAGCTCTGGGGTAGGGAGGGATGGGCAGGAAGAGGTGCGCTGAAAACAGCGAGTAACTGACATGCATGGACGTGGGCAAGAGGGAAAAGGGGCCCTGCCCCTGGGCTGAGTGCCCCTCATCTTTACCGTAGTGTCCTATATTTTGCCAATCTACTGCTCTGCTCTGCAGCGATCCTGCCAAAGGAAAGAGGGTTTGAGAGTCAAGAAAGGACAGTAAGAAGAGAAATAAGCTGAGGAAAGAAATGGCAACCAACCAACCAAGAGCTTCTGTTAATGTCACCGCTTTCCCCAGGGGCAGAGCCTGATTCTAGAACTCGAGAAGACAGCAGCAGACAGCTGCAACTTTCTATACAGGATGGAGGGGGCGTGAGAACCATGGTCTTCCTCCCCAGAAAATGTACTCCATTTTATCTGTATTAGGAACTCCTGCTGAGTGGGATCTAAATCAAATGGTTTCCACTCCCATCTCTCCTCAATATTGTTCATCTTGTGTGAGCAACTTCCAGAAAAGAGAGAGCTCAGCAGAGGACAGCCTTTTGGCTCCCTGGGGCCTAGACGGGCTGCTCTGAGGGAACATGGCTCTGCTGAGAGAGAACAGCTGAGCCCCTGGTTCTCTCTCAGATGCAGCACAGAGCTGCCAAGTTAAGGCTACTGAAGGGGCTGAGAAATGAGCCAGCTGCCACTGCTGGTGCTCTGGGAAGCCCCAGCAGAATGCGGGCGACCCCGAGAGAGGCAGGGAGCACCCTGGGCTGGTATCTCCGGGGAGGCCCTCAGAACACTCACAATGGATACCCGGGCAGGAAGGAGACATGTGGCTCTCCCACCCATATGGTCTCTGAGAAAGCCGCTCTGTTGATCTGCCCAACTTAACCAGCAGCTGCACTGAGGGTACATTGAGGGTACTAAACTACACTCTTCTAGCAAGAGTGCTAGAGAGAATGCAGGGCACGTCTGAAAATGTTAACTTCCAAAGGTGAAAGCAATTCTGACCTTTTCTTATTGACCTTTACATGGTTTAAATCACCCAAGTTCTAATAAAGTCAAATCAATGAGAAACACCAATGTGACATTTAAATTTCCTTCTAATCCAGGTTTGAAAGTCAAGCTGCCAGGCAGCTGCCATCACGTCGGCCCTGCCCCTTGGTGTGAACTGAAGCTGTCTGGTTCTCGGGGACATGACGTGGGCCCCTGGCAGTGCTCCCTGCCAGGGGCCTCTGCCCGATGCTGTTTCTTGTGGGGGAAGAGAATGGACCTCATGCTTAGGGCGAAAAGCTCTGGGAGGCTGTTGGGTTACAGAGGAGTCCCTCTCTGGGGCATGGGAGAGGCGTGGAGAAGGATTCTCTGTGGCGGCAGAGGAGAAAACAGTCATACTGCTAGCACTTGAACCACAATCTTCTGCCACCTGTCCTGATCCACTTTAATCTTCACGGAGCAATTATTTTCTTCTCTCATTCTAATGTGTCAGGGCATAAACTGTTGTGGTTTTAATATATTTAAAACTTATCATCACAACTGATTTAAAAGGCTTCTGTTCCAGGCAGGATTGAGGTGTCACAGTGGCCCCTCAGGATATGAATCTTTTCACCACATACTGTTGGTTCAAAGAGCTGGGTGGACAGAGCTGACAAAAATATTTCTAAACCACTCTGGACCCCTGACTTGCCCCCAGCCTTACCTCTTGATTGCCTGCTGCGCCAGCATCCGATTGCCAGCCAGAAACGTCACACTGCCCAAGATGGCCAGGTACTTCAGGGTCTGGAACATGTTGAGTTGCGTCCAGTAGACATACATGAGCCCCAGCATAGCTATAAGGACAGGCGTCGAGAACCAATTGAATCAAATAGTGACACTGCCCAGGGCAGAAGCCAACTAGAAGCCAGTAATTGTGGAGCCCGAAAAGGTTTGTATTTATAGGCCAGCTGGTTTTATTCCTTTCCTCTGATGCCAGAAAATATGTCACTCAATATACTTGCTTCTCAGTCTTGGTTACCAAGAAATTCGGAGCTAAGAACCAGATCTCAGGGATCTGGTTCCACGTTTTTGCACCTCTGTTCTTAAATAACGGTTTTGTATTTGTTTTTTTAAAATTGCTGTCATGTTATATTGGGTTAGCCAAAAAGTTCATCCTGATTTTTTTTGTACCATCGTCTAGAAAACCTCCAATGAACTTTTTGGCCAACCTAATAACTGGCCAAATAATTCAGCTATTGGCCTAATAATTCAGCAGATTTTTCAAATTCTGAATGAAAGCCCTCAGAATTAAAGAAATAAATCCTTCTCCTTTTTACTAAAAGTGAGAAATAGAAAAAAAAAAAATTAAGGCTAGTTTGCCATTGAGACTAGGAAGGAAGCAAGGAGGGCAGGAGGAGGGTTTAGTCCAAAGGGCTCAGGCTCAGGGACTTCCTTGGTGGTCCAGTGGTTAAGACGTCACCTCCCAACGCAGGTGGAGCAGGTTCGATTCCTGATGAGGGAGCTAGGATCCCAGATGGCTTGTGGCCGAAAGACCAGTACATAAACAATGCAAGCAGTGTTGTAACACATTCAATAAAGTCTTTAAAAATGGTCTATATTTAAAAAAAAGGAAAATATTACCCAAAAAATCAGCTCAGGTCTGGGCACTGAGAAGCCTGGGTTCTGACCCAGCCTCTGCCCTTCACAGCCACTTGATTTGTCTGAGCCGAAACTCTCTCACCCGTCAAACCAGGATCATAACTCCTGCCCTAGTCACCCCCATCAGGGTTGTGATGAGTCAAATGAGGGAATGTGCACAAAAAGCACTCTGGCACAAAAAGTCATGGCTCTAAACAAATTTATATTCAGGTTTTGTTCTCCCTGACCCGGGAGGGCTATCACTCAAATTCAGTAACTGGGCTGGAGAGAAAGGTCATCCTGTCAATTTTGCCCAGAAGGATGATGGATGAACTACAGCAAGGGTTCTTAGCCATTTTTGAGGTCACAGACCATTGTTAGAATTTTGATCAAAGAGACAGACTCTCTTTCCCCAGGAAAACAGAGATACACATTTGCCTAGAGTTTCAAGGGGTTCATCTGTGGATCCCTAAGGAATCTGAACACTACAGAAACGTAGAGGGCTCCTACAGAAGTCAAAGGAACCAAAAAAGAATACTGAGGTCCTGGTGAAATGCAGGGGCCACCAATCCAATAGTGTCGAAAAGTTTCTGAAACGCTTAACTAATTTGTGAATTTACTGTCTTGTAACGTTTAGGTCCTAAGTTCTCTAGAGGACAATGCAGGACAGCGTGTTTGATTATGGAAGGGACTGTTTTCTATTACTGTCTGGACATAGCTGCCAGCAAATGTGAAGATCGATATGGTGGGGGAAGATAATCTTTGGAAACTGCATTAATGCTCTCCATCCAGGAAGATGGCTCAACATAAAGATGTGATAAGTGAGTAATCTCTGGAAATGAACAGAGCTATTAACTGAGGGTAAAATGGTCTGCCAATGGCAGCCTCATACAATGAAACCTGATATAATGACAGCTGTTCTAAGCTGATGGGCCAAACAGGTTTATCATCATATTAACTGTCGTAAAAGGCCAGGAGGAAGAGGGAAATGTTATGCTATTAAGTCATTATAGTTAATAGGTTGTGGGTCTACTTAACAGGGTTTTTGTGTGGGCAGGCGAAATGTCAAAGGAGGTTAAATGGAATTAGCAGCCTGGGGCGCTTACCGGCATGTCCCAGGTGAAAGACAATCGTGCTGGGAGCAAAAGTGAAGTTGGAGACATTGGCACCAATCCGGATCCACTGAAAGATGGGGAGAAATAAATTAAGAAGACATTAAGAATTAAGAATTTGAAAGGGAGGCAACCCACAGTGCCATGCTAATCCAAAATACAGCCCTAAGGGCTTCAAAATTCATACACACTTGAAGGACAGGGAATTTCTCCAAGTGACAACCACCCTATTGTGCTGCTGCTGCTAAGTCACTTCAGTCGTGTCCGACTCTGTGTGATCCCATAGACGGCAGCCCACCAGGCTCCCCCATCCCTGGGATTCTCCAGGCAAGAATACTGGAGTGGATTGCCATTTCCTTCTCCAATGCATGAAAGAGAAAAGTGAAAGTGAAGTCGCTCAGTCTGTCCGACTGTTAGCGACCCCATGGACTGCAGCCCACCAGGCTCCTCCGTCCATTGGATTTTCCAGGCAAGAGTACTGGGGTGGGGTGCCATTGCCTTCCCCGACCCTATTGTGAGTCCTAAGGAAAAACCGTTCCCTTTATTGACGATGGAATAACTAGCACCCCTGCCAATGGCTCTAAGTTTGGTAAGATAAACCCACTGGCAGCTGGGAGGAGATGCACTCACCATGGGTTCCTTGCCTTCTAAAATTCTGATTACTCAAAATAACAGGTGCCTGGGATTGATTTCTGAAAGCTTGTGGCATGCCTTTCAGATTCTGACCGAGCGATAAGTCTTTTATTAAAATCAGAGGATTAGGAACATCGACAACTTTCCAAAAGTAAGATCTAATGAGTTTTCCATAGGTTCTCAAAATTCTCTGAACTGCATCTATGTTTATAGATTTTAAAGAGACAAGGGGAAAGAGACGGTTTAAAAAAAAAATTCAAATAGCATGTTAAAATGGTAAAAATGTCCTTTCTCTATACTCCCTAAAAGGCCTTCTCCTTAGAGGTGACCAACACCAATAGTTAATGCCTTTTTAGGTTTTTAAATATAGAAGATGATACTAAACACCCTGTCCTACCACTTGCCTTCTTCACTCAATAGGACATTTTTAACAACCTTGTCATATCAGTTGACAAGTACATAAATTTATCCATTGTTTTAATGAGCTGCATATTATTCCATTGTGTGGATGTACCATAATTTAACATTTGCTTTTATGAGGACTTTAGGTTGTTTACAGTTTCGTGCTCCAAAGACTGTTGAAAGGCACAGCCTCTGTACTCATTTTTTCTACAGCTATCAGCATCAGGTCTTGTTTTTTTCACACTTGGCTTCATCTGAACATTTGTATGGAGCATCCGTGTCCATATTTTGACCATTTATAATGGCTACACATCATGCCCCTTGTTAAGGGATCAGTTTCTTTGGAAGGTCCCCTAGAGTAGGTAATTTTATTTATTCTAAACTTTTTGGACCATCGGTTCGGGTCACAGCTGCTGGACCCCTTTGGAGCTGTGCTGAGGCCAGAGCACACCATCTCCTTTGGAACGGCTAATCCTGAGTGTCCCTAATTCTGTGCCAACATTCAGAGGTTCCCAGGTACATCAAAATGCGTGTGTCCCAGGAATTCCCTGGCAGTACAGTGGTTAGGACTCCTCACTTTCACCACAGGGGGCATGGGTTCAATCCCTGGTGAGGGAACTAAGATCCTATAAGCCACACGGTTCAGCCAAAAAATAAGTGTGTGCTCTGAAGTATTTATGCAGAGAGGACAGTATAATTATGAAATAAGAACAGGTAAAAGGGTGGTGACCCACAAGCCCCCACTGTGGCTAAGAAGTCAGTCCTCTGTTATGCCTGATCAAATCGATACCTATCCTCGGATCAAAAACGCTTGGCTACCAGGGACTCTCCAATAAAAGACCAGGGCCCGGCATCAGGAGGTCCCAGATGTCCAAATGACCAAGCTACTTTCCTCTTTCTCAGGCAGTACAGTTTGGGGGTAGCAGGGTGGGGGGCTGACTATCTAAAAATCAAGAAAAACAAACCTAATCCAGTTAGTCTGAAAGAATTAAAGAGCTCAATATGCAGGACTAGTTCCGAAAGCAAATCTCAAACAGAGCAACTATAATTCAGGACAAAACCAAATGGGTAACGCTGAGGAATGGGGCGGGAGGGGCAGGGAGGGACCGACCACAAAGCGACATAGACGGAAGCTTGTTGGAGGGCGGAAATAAGTTTGTACCTTGTATGAGATAGTGTTTACTACAAGATTGTCTTCGTTTTTCAAGACTCACAGAATTATACACTAAAAATGGGGTGAATTTTACTGTATATGAATACTGAAAAAAAAATCAAAACATGTGGTTGCTTTCTATGTTGAGAATGAGATGGTTCAGCTTCTGTTCACACATCAGTGCAAAGGCTCTACATTCTGTGCTCTTGTGAATTTCTCCTGTTTCCAGAGGAGTGAAAATTAGATGGCTCCATTGCTTTGGCAGGGAAAGCCATCTCCATGGCAAAGGACAAGGGGGAACATGACCTGAAAACTCAAATACCTCCCCTCTCTTTGTTGTTCTAGTTCAGGGGTCAAGACACTATGCCCCAGGGGCCAAATAAAGCCCACTACCCGTTTCTGTAAACAACGTCTCATTGGAACACGGCCATGCTGGTTTGCTTACGTGGACCGGGCTGTCCTCACGCTACGGTGGCAGAGTTCAGCAGTTGTAACAGAGACTGCATGGCCTACAAAGCCTGAACTACTACCTGGCTCTTTCCAGAAAACTCCTGCCAATCCCTGGACTACAGGAGCTGATCACTGAAGCATCAGACGTTCTTCTTCCCTCCTTTCACCTTGCCTCCACTCCATCCTCACCCGAGGACTTGACAATATGGAGTACGGGTGGTACTTCACTGGGCATTTTAGTCACACAAGGAGCACCCCTGAACCATATTCTGAGCTCTAGGAACGTGAGTTTGGATGCTGGCTTTGATCTGTGGCCATCAGTCTTCATAATTTAGTGTCTTACCAAACCCCACTGTTTGGCCCAACCAGAGGACAATACTACAAAAAGGCCTAGAACGTGACCAGGTGTGCCGGGATTTTCCATGGGACTATCGTGTAATGAATTTAGATGTTCTGAGTGGGGGGTGGGAGGGGTCCCTTTTAAGAAGTCCTAAAGTTACATCAGTCTTTTCCTCAACTCTGCTCTCCTATGAACAGAGAGAGGGGCTCTGTCTATGAAGTAGCTGTGGGACACAAGGGAGGAGGAAGCCTGACAGTCAAAGCCGGTTTCAGGTTGCTCCACCGCCAGGTTACCACCGGCTAGGCCAACTCGGGGGCTTTGGCTTCCGCCCTGGTCCAGGAGGTGGGGAAACGGCCTCAGAATTCAGCTCTGGGGTAGGGAGGGATGGGCAGGAAGAGGTGCGCTGAAAATAGCGAGTAACTGACATGCATGGACGTGGGCAAGAGGGAAAAGGGGCCCTGCCCCTGGGCTGAGTGCCCCTCATCTTTACCGTAGTGTCCTATATTTTGCCAATCTACTGCTCTGCTCTGCAGCGATCCTGCCAAAGGAAAGAGGGTTTGAGAGTCAAGAAAGGACAGTAAGAAGAGAAATAAGCTGAGGAAAGAAATGGCAACCAACCAACCAAGAGCTTCTGTTAATGTCACCGCTTTCCCCAGGGGCAGAGCCTGATTCTAGAACTCGAGAAGACAGCAGCAGACAGCTGCAACTTTCTATACAGGATGGAGGGGGCGTGAGAACCATGGTCTTCCTCCCCAGAAAATGTACTCCATTTTATCTGTATTAGGAACTCCTGCTGAGTGGGATCTAAATCAAATGGTTTCCACTCCCATCTCTCCTCAATATTGTTCATCTTGTGTGAGCAACTTCCAGAAAAGAGAGAGCTCAGCAGAGGACAGCCTTTTGGCTCCCTGGGGCCTAGACGGGCTGCTCTGAGGGAACATGGCTCTGCTGAGAGAGAACAGCTGAGCCCCTGGTTCTCTCTCAGATGCAGCACAGAGCTGCCAAGTTAAGGCTACTGAAGGGGCTGAGAAATGAGCCAGCTGCCACTGCTGGTGCTCTGGGAAGCCCCAGCAGAATGCGGGCGACCCCGAGAGAGGCAGGGAGCACCCTGGGCTGGTATCTCCGGGGAGGCCCTCAGAACACTCACAATGGATACCCGGGCAGGAAGGAGACATGTGGCTCTCCCACCCATATGGTCTCTGAGAAAGCCGCTCTGTTGATCTGCCCAACTTAACCAGCAGCTGCACTGAGGGTACATTGAGGGTACTAAACTACACTCTTCTAGCAAGAGTGCTAGAGAGAATGCAGGGCACGTCTGAAAATGTTAACTTCCAAAGGTGAAAGCAATTCTGACCTTTTCTTATTGACCTTTACATGGTTTAAATCACCCAAGTTCTAATAAAGTCAAATCAATGAGAAACACCAATGTGACATTTAAATTTCCTTCTAATCCAGGTTTGAAAGTCAAGCTGCCAGGCAGCTGCCATCACGTCGGCCCTGCCCCTTGGTGTGAACTGAAGCTGTCTGGTTCTCGGGGACATGACGTGGGCCCCTGGCAGTGCTCCCTGCCAGGGGCCTCTGCCCGATGCTGTTTCTTGTGGGGGAAGAGAATGGACCTCATGCTTAGGGCGAAAAGCTCTGGGAGGCTGTTGGGTTACAGAGGAGTCCCTCTCTGGGGCATGGGAGAGGCGTGGAGAAGGATTCTCTGTGGCGGCAGAGGAGAAAACAGTCATACTGCTAGCACTTGAACCACAATCTTCTGCCACCTGTCCTGATCCACTTTAATCTTCACGGAGCAATTATTTTCTTCTCTCATTCTAATGTGTCAGGGCATAAACTGTTGTGGTTTTAATATATTTAAAACTTATCATCACAACTGATTTAAAAGGCTTCTGTTCCAGGCAGGATTGAGGTGTCACAGTGGCCCCTCAGGATATGAATCTTTTCACCACATACTGTTGGTTCAAAGAGCTGGGTGGACAGAGCTGACAAAAATATTTCTAAACCACTCTGGACCCCTGACTTGCCCCCAGCCTTACCTCTTGATTGCCTGCTGCGCCAGCATCCGATTGCCAGCCAGAAACGTCACACTGCCCAAGATGGCCAGGTACTTCAGGGTCTGGAACATGTTGAGTTGCGTCCAGTAGACATACATGAGCCCCAGCATAGCTATAAGGACAGGCGTCGAGAACCAATTGAATCAAATAGTGACACTGCCCAGGGCAGAAGCCAACTAGAAGCCAGTAATTGTGGAGCCCGAAAAGGTTTGTATTTATAGGCCAGCTGGTTTTATTCCTTTCCTCTGATGCCAGAAAATATGTCACTCAATATACTTGCTTCTCAGTCTTGGTTACCAAGAAATTCGGAGCTAAGAACCAGATCTCAGCGATCTGGTTCCACGTTTTTGCATCTCTGTTCTTAAATAACGGTTTTGTATTTGTTTTTTTAAAATTGCTGTCATGTTATATTGGGTTAGCCAAAAAGTTCATCCTGATTTTTTTTGTACCATCGTCTAGAAAACCTCCAATGAACTTTTTGGCCAACCTAATAACTGGCCAAATAATTCAGCTATTGGCCTAATAATTCAGCAGATTTTTCAAATTCTGAATGAAAGCCCTCAGAATTAAAGAAATAAATCCTTCTCCTTTTTATTAAAAGTGAGAAATAGAAAAAAAAAAAATTAAGGCTAGTTTGCCATTGAGACTAGGAAGGAAGCAAGGAGGGCAGGAGGAGGGTTTAGTCCAAAGGGCTCAGGCTCAGGGACTTCCTTGGTGGTCCAGTGGTTAAGACGTCACCTCCCAACGCAGGTGGAGCAGGTTCGATTCCTGATGAGGGAGCTAGGATCCCAGATGGCTTGTGGCCGAAAGACCAGTACATAAACAATGCAAGCAGTGTTGTAACACATTCAATAAAGTCTTTAAAAATGGTCTATATTTAAAAAAAAGGAAAATATTACCCAAAAAATCAGCTCAGGTCTGGGCACTGAGAAGCCTGGGTTCTGACCCAGCCTCTGCCCTTCACAGCCACTAGATTTGTCTGAGCCGAAACTCTCTCACCCGTCAAACCAGGATCATAACTCCTGCCCTAGTCACCCCCATCAGGGTTGTGATGAGTCAAATGAGGGAATGTGCACAAAAAGCACTCTGGCACAAAAAGTCATGGCTCTAAACAAATTTATATTCAGGTTTTGTTCTCCCTGACCCGGGAGGGCTATCACTCAAATTCAGTAACTGGGCTGGAGAGAAAGGTCATCCTGTCAATTTTGCCCAGAAGGATGATGGATGAACTACAGCAAGGGTTCTTAGCCATTTTTGAGGTCACAGACCATTGTTAGAATTTTGATCAAAGAGACAGACTCTCTTTCCCCAGGAAAACAGAGATACACATTTGCCTAGAGTTTCAAGGGGTTCATCTGTGGATCCCTAAGGAATCTGAACACTACAGAAACGTAGAGGGCTCCTACAGAAGTCAAAGGAACCAAAAAAGAATACTGAGGTCCTGGTGAAATGCAGGGGCCACCAATCCAATAGTGTCGAAAAGTTTCTGAAACGCTTAACTAATTTGTGAATTTACTGTCTTGTAACGTTTAGGTCCTAAGTTCTCTAGAGGACAATGCAGGACAGCGTGTTTGATTATGGAAGGGACTGTTTTCTATTACTGTCTGGACATAGCTGCCAGCAAATGTGAAGATCGATATGGTGGGGGAAGATAATCTTTGGAAACTGCATTAATGCTCTCCATCCAGGAAGATGGCTCAACATAAAGATGTGATAAGTGAGTAATCTCTGGAAATGAACAGAGCTATTAACTGAGGGTAAAATGGTCTGCCAATGGCAGCCTCATACAATGAAACCTGATATAATGACAGCTGTTCTAAGCTGATGGGCCAAACAGGTTTATCATCATATTAACTGTTGTAAAAGGCCAGGAGGAAGAGGGAAATGTTATGCTATTAAGTCATTATAGTTAATAGGTTGTGGGTCTACTTAACAGGGTTTTTGTGTGGGCAGGCGAAATGTCAAAGGAGGTTAAATGGAATTAGCAGCCTGGGGCGCTTACCGGCATGTCCCAGGTGAAAGACAATCGTGCTGGGAGCAAAAGTGAAGTTGGAGACATTGGCACCAATCCGGATCCACTGAAAGATGGGGAGAAATAAATTAAGAAGACATTAAGAATTAAGAATTTGAAAGGGAGGCAACCCACAGTGCCATGCTAATCCAAAATACAGCCCTAAGGGCTTCAAAATTCATACACACTTGAAGGACAGGGAATTTCTCCAAGTGACAACCACCCTATTGTGCTGCTGCTGCTAAGTCACTTCAGTCGTGTCCGACTCTGTGTGATCCCATAGACGGCAGCCCACCAGGCTCCCCCATCCCTGGGATTCTCCAGGCAAGAATACTGGAGTGGATTGCCATTTCCTTCTCCAATGCATGAAAGAGAAAAGTGAAAGTGAAGTCGCTCAGTCTGTCCGACTGTTAGCGACCCCATGGACTGCAGCCCACCAGGCTCCTCCGTCCATTGGATTTTCCAGGCAAGAGTACTGGGGTGGGGTGCCATTGCCTTCCCCGACCCTACTGTGAGTCCTAAGGAAAAACCGTTCCCTTTATTGATGATGGAGTAACTAGCACCCCTGCCAATGGCTCTAAGTTTGGTAAGATAAACCCACTGGCAGCTGGGAGGAGATGCGCTCACCATGGGTTCCTTGCCTTCTGAAATTCTGATTACTCAAAATAACAGGTGCCTGGGATTGGTTTCTGAAAGCTTGTGGCATGCCTTTCAGATTCATCCAGGCAAGAGTACTGGGGTGGGGTGCCATTGCCTTCCCCGACCCTACTGTGAGTCCTAAGGAAAAACCGTTCCCTTTATTGATGATGGAGTAACTAGCACCCCTGCCAATGGCTCTAAGTTTGGTAAGATAAACCCACTGGCAGCTGGGAGGAGATGCGCTCACCATGGGTTCCTTGCCTTCTGAAATTCTGATTACTCAAAATAACAGGTGCCTGGGATTGGTTTCTGAAAGCTTGTGGCATGCCTTTCAGATTCTGACCGAGCGATAAGTCTTTTATTAAAATCAGAGGATTAGGAACATCGACAACTTTCCAAAAGTAAGATCTAATGAGTTTTCCATAGGTTCTCAAAATTCTCTGAACTGCATCTATGTTTATAGATTTTAAAGAGACAAGGGGAAAGAGACGGTTTAAAAAAAAAATTCAAATAGCATGTTAAAATGGTAAAAATGTCCTTTCTCTATACTCCCTAAAAGGCCTTCTCCTTAGAGGTGACCAACACCAATAGTTAATGCCTTTTTAGGTTTTTAAATACAGAAGATGATACTAAACACCCTGTCCTACCACTTGCCTTCTTCACTCAATAGGACATTTTTAACAACCTTGTCATATCAGTTGACAAGTGCATAAATTTATCCATTGTTTTAATGAGCTGCATATTATTCCATTGTGTGGATGTACCATAATTTAACATTTGCATTTATGAGGACTTTAGGTTGTTTACAGTTTCGTGCTCCAAAGACTGTTGAAAGGCACAGCCTCTGTACTCATTTTTTCTACAGCTATCAGCATCAGGTCTTGTTTTTTTCACACTTGGCTTCATCTGAACATTTGTACGGAGCATCCGTGTCCATTTTTTGACCATTTATAATGGCTACACATCATGCCCCTTGTTAAGGGATCAGTTTTTTTGGAAGGTCCCCTAGAGTAGGTAATTTTATTTATTCTAAACTTTTTGGACCATCGGTTTGGGTCACAGCTGCTGGACCCCTTTGGAGCTGTGCTGAGGCCAGAGCACACCATCTCCTTTGGAACGGCTACATCTGTGGAGTCTGGCGCCAGACACACGCTGCCCATGCTAATTACTGCAACTCACCAGAGCAAAGAGCAGGAGCAGGGGCGAGAGGATCAGGGCGGTGAATGTATTNCGGGTCACAGCTGCTGGACCCCTTTGGAGCTGTGCTGAGGCCAGAGCACACCATCTCCTTTGGAACGGCTACATCTGTGGAGTCTGGCGCCAGACACACGCTGCCCATGCTAATTACTGCAACTCACCAGAGCAAAGAGCAGGAGCAGGGGCGAGAGGATCAGGGCGGTGAATGTATTGGACACCACTGTGGGGGGCCTCTTCTCAGGCTCGCGGAACAGGTGCTGCCAAAAGAAGACACACCAGGAATATTCTACCATGTGTTCTTCCCAGCGGGGACTGCCATGTATACTAGGAGCCAAAACCCCAGTGACAGTCAAGAGGAGGAACTGCCTCCCAGAGGCTGAGACTTCCTGGCCATGAGCACCCAGTTAGCCTTTTCCCTCTTCCCAACACTGGCTTCTGCTCCCACTGGTCTCCTTCCAGGGACGTTACACCAGTCCCAGCTCACATCTGTCCAAATCTCTTTTCCCCTCCAAAACGCATTGCCTTTTAGAGGCTAGAGGATGCAACCTATCAAGTGGCATCCATCTGGTAACAAAAATGGTACCCAAGCATCTGGATGACTGGAGTGACACATCCCAGGCAGGACGCTGGATTTCACAATGTTTCTGGGTTCCCAGGGTGGTGTCCTCATATTTTGCTGACTTAAGTTAGCTAACTGCTATATTAACAATTTTAAATTTTGAAATTTTCTTGCTTGCCAATGTCCAGTCAACCCAGCTCCACGACAAGGCAGCTCCATGTGAGATTCCTATTTCCAAATTTTTAACCTCAGCTCCTCTTTGCTGTCACTGCCACAAAGGACTTCTAACATGGCCTGTGGTAGCTGCTGCTGCCTACCCCACCCTACAAAATCAGTCAGCACCCTTTGTCATCATGGTTATACCTTCCAGTGTTTAACTGCATTCTACATTCTTAAATGATGCTATAGCAACATCAGGAAGGATTTAAAAAGAATCCTACTTCTCTACCTTTTGGGCCCTTGGCCTTTTTCTAACGGTGGAGTAAGAGTCAGTAGTCTGCTTGGAACACGTCAACATTATTTCAGATGCGAGTTTTCCTGTTACTGCAGTATAATCATTTCTGAGGACTCCTAAACAGTCCACTGAGTGGATCCACTCAGTTTCCTTAACCAGGGCTCCAACTGTTTAACAATTATTGTGTTCATTTTTTACACTGCTTTAGAAACTTTTCAAAGCTATTCTTTCCTTATCTGAGAACTATTTTGAGCCTCACAACAGTTCCATGGACTGGGCTGGGCAGGGATTTCTAATATTTGTGTGCAAGGAAGGTGAATCCCAGGAGAGAGGAAGGGCTGGCCTAGGGGGTGAAAGCCTTATGCTCCAGTTGAGTTGCCCACCTGTGGGCTTCACCGGCCCTGGTCTATGCAAGAACACAGAGGAGCAAAGCCAGACTCATCTGTGCTGTGGCATCAAGCAGTGATCTGAGGACTGAACCTCCTGCATGTTTAGGAAAAACAGACTCAGGTTCTGATTCTGTCTCTGGGCAGTTATCTGCTTTCTGGGAACTGGCTGGCAGGCAATCTGAGCCTGTTTTTTTAAGCTCCAGGATGGGGCTGATATTTGCCCTGCCTGATGCACAGGGTGGCAAAGACCAAGCTACAACATATCATATAAACAGGTTAAAAAGGGCACCACAGCCAGCGCCTGGGGCTCTGCGGCCCTCTCTCACGTGTCCATTTCTCCTCTGTATTTAGTGAAGAAGCCCTCTGGGATGTACCTGAATTTCCTGTTTGGGGGTGAAAATGTTCTTGGACAGGACAGTTGACGGAACATCATCTTCAGGGAACCTGATGACCACATCAGCCTAAAACAATAAAAGCAGCAATGAAAGGCCCAGGGGCAGAGAAAGGGGTGAAACTCATCAGCAGGACAGTATCTCCCAACTCCCATCCAGGACTGTGACTGAAAGGAGCTCCAAGCAGTCCAATCACTTCTGAGTCATTAGCCAACAAATTGAGGCTGTAAAAATTTAAAGAATAAAACAAGTATTTGTTGAAAATGCTTTTTAGAGCAAGAGTTCCAATTTTCTACTGGTCTGGTGAGCCCCACAGAGCTGCTTAATACAAAAATCCCAGTTGGTACTCAGGCTGTTACAGTAGCAATCAGAAACTGCTCCTGGGGAAGTATAATTTAGTCTCAGACAAAGAAAAAAAAGAAATGACAAAGTGCTCTCATACAAAAAGTAGCCCAAAATCCGAGAAGAAAAGGAGCTCTGAATACAACATAAGAAAATGCACCTGCCCCTTCGTCTTGCACAGGGAGCCACCCATCATTCAAGGCCTGGAATCTGGCCTCTGCTACCTTCCCCACCTCACTGCCTCCTGCCCGTGACCAGATTCAGGTGCTCCAGCAAAGTGGACCCACTCATATC
Organism: Oreotragus oreotragus; assembly: GCA_006410675.1. NCBI lineage: Eukaryota > Metazoa > Chordata > Mammalia > Artiodactyla > Bovidae > Oreotragus > Oreotragus oreotragus. The sequence goes on along the minus strand of SJYX01024335.1, from coordinate 162,043 downwards.
TCACTGAAAGCACTTCAAACTTTCCTGGAGGCTGTCCCCCAGTGATCATCTGACAGCCCCTCGGATACAATCTGAAAAACCCCCGCAACTCTCCAATCCTTGGTTCAAATGTCATGTCTTTTAAGAAGCCTCCTCTCATCCCACCGCCCAAAGTGAGTTATATAAGTGAAATTCACTATGCAAACTATGAACACACCATGCAGATGAAGGGCATTAGTTTATCCTGGTTATCCTAGATGGTTATTAGAATACCCTGCAATTCATTAGTCTACACCATAATGAATTGGAACTGGATTTTAAATCTCAGGCCCCCTCTCCAGCCTACCCTGCAAGGGCACACTGTACCTCAAAAGCTAGAGCCTTTATCTTTTATATCTGTGTATCCCCTGCAGTGTTTTGCCTGTAATATGAAAACATTTTTCAAGTACAACTTTTAAAGAAATCTGCTAGAACCCATTAGGGCAAATCTATAGCAAACCCATTCATTCATTCACTCAATCACTATTTATGAAACCCCTATGACATGCCAGCCAGGCCATGTGCATGCCCCTAAGACTACTAATGGGACCAGCATGATGCGTACTTATTTATGGCCCTCTGGGTGACATGGGAGAGGCCTGGTACAAAGCCCACACCCTGGAGAGGGGCCATCTTTGTCTGACTGTGGCATAGCCACTCTTGTCTGGGTGAAGATACAAGGAGGCACATACCACATTCCACAGGATTGGGTTCTTCAAAGTTGCATCTCCAATGATCAAGTAGAGAGTGTAGGTGCCAGATGCGGAGTCAAATTCGAGCTTTCTCTCAGAGGTGTCCAGTTCAAACTTGTACACATTCTTGCTGTCCGGCTCTGCAACAAACACCACTTCCTGGCCAGTCTTCTGGTTGTGGAGTCGGACAAATGTCTGGATGGAATAACAATGCAACTTTTCATCTGATGATTTCAAAACTCCCTCCGGGCCCAGATCCCTGAGGCAGCAGGCTGTCAGCTCTTCTGGACCAGTGGGAGTTCTGGGATCAGCCAGGCCTGTCTGAGAAAGCAGGAAGAATGGCCACCCCACCCTGCTTATAGCTCCGAGATCAGAGAGTACTTTTTGTGAGTACAAGAAATTTAACTTAGGGGTCCGGCCAAATCTCAATGACTCGTAGGCTGAATGCCCAGTTTGTGAATGATTTAAGCCCTTTGCTGAGGCTGTAATTTCCTCTTCCTGACAGCCTTTTGGTGCCCAATTAACTTCTTCACTAGAGGGTGAAAAGAAGGGAAATGAGATGAAACTTTAAGGAGCCCATTTTCAATTTCCTAATGCCTCCAGCTAAAGATTTAGGAGAGGAGGCATGGGGATGGATAGCAAGGCAGAGTTCTCATTGTGCAGGGCAGCCCAGTGTCAGAGAGAACCCAGGCTTGAAGACAGTCAGATCTGATTTCACTACTTAAGAGCTGAGCAAGTTATTTAGCCTCTTTGAGCCTTGATTTCCTCATCTTTAAGACAGATTTAACTTCTACACGTGTTGTATCCGTATGAAGACCCACAATAAAGTACGCAATGCATTTAGCGTAGGACCTCCTATAAACTAACTAGTCGACAAACATTTATCAATATGATGATACAAGTCTAACCACATTATCCCCCCAAAGGCATAAGAAACTAAGGTTTCTGCACATAAGATGCAGCAAAACTTAATACCTTCAGCTTTGCTTTCAGAAGTTTCCAAATAAAGAATTACACAAAGCCGGTAGATTGGTTCCATTTTATAGATCGTAAGGCACGGAGGATTAAATGAGTTGCCATGGTCACAGACGCAGTGCTGGATCCGCAGGAAAAAAATCTAAATCTCATTCATTACTCTACACCTGGGCAGCAGACAACAACCATCAGAGTATTTAGGGAAAGAGACCCAGAGTCGTGAAGCCTCCTGGCTCCTGCAGTTGTGGCCAAGAGTGGGATTTAGGAGCCTGGATGCATGATCTTCCTCCTGTCACAGCCAAGTACAGGCAAGCAGCCAGGCTCACCCGCAAAATGCCATCTCTACCTAGGAGGTCTGTAAGCCAGGCTTTCTAGGATCTTGGATGAGACAAGTCTTCAGTTAAAAGTTTTCCTTCCCTCACTAGCTCTTCCTGCACTAATCCTAATCCCACCAATTTTGTTTTGTATAATAATGACTTCTCTTCATATTCCTTCTGCTCTTGGGCTTTCATTGGCAAGTGTCATTTTGAGAAGGACCTGGGAGATGCTATGGAGTTGAAGCGATAGTCATGGCTAAGTGGGGCTGACCCAGCTCTCTGGGGACTGCGGGTGGAGGGGAGAGAAGCCGAGAAGGGCAGGGATGGTGGTGCCAGGGGCAACCACTCTGGGCCTGGGCACGAGTGCAGCAGCTGCAGCAACGAAAAACAGAAAGCAAAAAGGTTTCCAAGTAATCCACTCACCTCCATGGTCTGTTTTGACGCTGCCTCTCTGCATGGATTTCAGTCTGCGAGCTCCAACTCAAGGATTACTACAAAGTACCTGAGCCAAGGCCACTAGGGTCCAGGTTCTTTCCTATTTTTGCATACTCAAAGTATTTCTAGGATTTCCCTTTAAAATACAACCATGGATGAGGCAGTACACAGAACAGTTATTCTCAATCAAGTGGGAAGACAGAGGCAGGAAAGGAGGGAGTCTGAGAGGACAAAAGCCGTATCAGATTCTCCGGGAAAAAGATATGGTTTGGTTTTCAATAATAATCATTATTTCACATATGGAAGACAAAAATGAAACCTACAGCTTTCATCATACTTAGCAGGCACACGTTAAAAAGTGCTGTTTTTGGACTTCCCTGTTGGTCTAGTGGTTAAGACTCTGAACTTCCAACTGGGGTAGGGGGGGGCACTCCAAAAAAAAAAAAATAAAGCGCTAGTTTTCAGATTCTTACAAAATAGAAAATCTGCTTTAGCCAGAGCAAAACATATATTGGGTACACTGCCTAAGTTTTCCTTTTTCAAAATTATTTCAATATATGTTTTTATTACAGTCAGAAAGAAAAAAGCTTCAATTAAATGCTAATCTGCCTTAAATATATCTTTCCTACCCCAGCTAATCTCTCTAAAAGAAGGTTCAGGGTTACACCCAGTATGAAAGGGGCAGAGTGTCACAGGGGAGAACCTGATGGACTGTGAGGGTTCAGAGTGAAGACCCGAAAGCAGGAATTCAGAATTTTCTTGACTCGGTGTTAAATACCACGTCCACACAACTACCATGTACAGCAAGGTTTCAGGCTAAGAGAACTGTCTGGGCTTTTTCCTGACCTGGTGAGGGGTGAGTTCAGCACCAGTGTTCACATCTACCAGCTGGAAGAATAAGGCAAAGTTCTGGTGGCTGTCTGCGATGAATGTGCCCTTGGCTTTGGCTGGGTAGGTCACCCTGAAAGAGACATTTATATGGTAAGTCTTCAGAGAGGATCTGCAGATCTCTGAGAACAGAGGGAAGGAGACCAACTTTGCTTCACTGCCTAATCCTCTCTCTCCCAACTCTGTCTCTCAGTTGTAACACTTCTGTGGAGAACTGTCTACGGCCTGAGGGCAAACAGGACTGATAAAGCTAAGATGGAGAAAAGCACAGAATCAACTTCCATCAGGGTCTGGGGAAGAATGCTATGTGTGAGTCTCCAGGCTTTCACTTCAAGGATCTAAGGATTCAACCAAGCCAGGCACCAGAGAGATTCATACACCCTGCTGGGGGCTCCCGGGTGAACTGGAAAGCTGGGCTAGCAGAACCACAAAGATTAAAAAAAAAAAAAATTAACAGGATGGATATTAGCAGTGTATGTGAGCACGGCTGGGAGACCGGGAGGCGGGAGATACAAAAGAATGAGGGCTATTGACAGCGTTTTCTTTTTTTAATGCTGCAACTTTTTTTTCCCCTTTCACACTGTTTCAATTTATTTTTCTGCCTGAAATTGGGCTTTAAAAAGTCATTTGCTTCAAAGGCAGGAGTGATGAGAAAACTTTTTTCTCAGCTATCCCCTAGGATTTTAGGTTAGGATGGGCAGAGGATAAAAAAACAATCCAAATGGTTACAGAGCTCACAACTGGCCATATTTCCTGCTTATTTACTTATGAGTAATACCAACTCTTCATCTATATAGAGCATTAAACTCTGGAAAGCACTCTTACAGACATCATTTCAGTGGGTTCTCAACAGTGCTCTCATTTCTAATGTCACTATAAAAATATCCAAGCCAGAGACAGAAAGCCTAGTCCTTTCACATGACTTAAAAGGAGTGAATGCCTGGCTTCTAGTCTCTGGCTAACATCCCACTTTCAAAATGACCTTGAGGGTCCCCCTCCTTTTTGTGGTATCTACAGCCACCCCAGCTGAGTAAACTTGGGGTATGAACTCTACCCAGAGGTCTAGATGGGCCTTCTACCAAGGATCTGGAAGAGAACTAAGAAATGGGCTTCATATAATGTTCCGGACCAACTCTGATCAATTACTAATGGTGACCTAGGGGCGTGTGCTAAAAAGATGCAGAGTTATACAACCACCAGTGCTCAGACTGATCAGTGACCTCCATGGCCTGGAGGAAAGGAATCCCAGCCCTAGCGCTGGGTACCTGCCATCTCACCTCTAAGGACCTATGAGACATACAACTGATTTCAGACCCACTGTGGGCCACAGAGTGTGGCCATGAGGACCCTAAAAGCAAGTTCAAGACTGTGAGGAAAACCAGATAACACCAGAAAATAAATTAATACTCTGCCTCCTCCATCAATAAAGTTTGTTTTTTTTAAATTATCATCTAACTAAATAGTGTGCTTGGGAATAAGTCTGATGCAGACTTACATTCTGAGGCGAGCTCCTTCCCAAATTGCGGACTGTGAACAGTTTGTATAATGTATACAATATACATACAATACAATAGTCTGTTCAAGGACTGATTGCCAATATAGACAAACCCAAAGTTTGTCTGGATGCCAAGAAGCACCCCTGGTGCAGTCCCAGAAGAATAACACCCTCTTTAATCTGGAGTACAAGCTGGGTCACGGCTGACACGGAAAAGACGGCTGGAGGGCCTCAGGGCCTTGGCATGGTCCTCCCAGCTCAAGCCTGGGTTCTCCCTGGGCCCAGGAGGCATCCCACCTACCGCGTTGTTTTGGGGGCGATGCTCTGATCCTTATCCACGGTGGAGAGATCGACATTTGTGATACCAACTTCAGTGGAAATCTTGACTCTGAGCTAAGGTGAAACATGGAAGAAAATCGCCTAGTCAACTGGTGACTATGCCAGTAATCAACATACATATCCAACGTTTTCTCTTACTGGTGAGTCAAGGCATGAAAAAAACCCTAAGACAAGAATCTCCAATAATTTTAGTAAAACTGACCCAGCTAGGTAGTATTTCCATCTCTTCAATCCAAAGGCCTAAAAGTAAGTCCTTGATTCTTATCCCATCTTCCATTCTTTGGCTTTGGATGAATGGTATGTATTAAAAAAGAAATGAAAAGAAACAAAATAGATCGTTTCACAGGTACTTTAAAAAAAATAAGGGGGTAAAAAGTCCTTAAGTAGTAACCTTCAAATAATTTAAATTAACAAGTACTCAATTCTAAGCCACTGAGATTTGGAATTTATTACAAGCATAACCAATCACTCTTAACTCTTTCAGCGTTGAAATTCTATACACTCCTTATAAACATTTTCACAAAGAGGAGCTAGCCAATGCTATTAAACAATAAATTTTTTAAAAAATTAGATTCAAATAAATGTAAATTTACAAAAGAGAAAACACGCTAAAAGTCTACTCAGCGGAACTTTTTTATTTAAAATCAAAGTTAGAATGTGCAAATTAGGCAATCCCAAAGCACTTCTAATCTATAAACCTATCTATGAGACTTTCAAATATTTCAAAAACTTGAGTGTAATGCTCAAGGTAATCCTTGCCAAATCCACTGGTTTACAGCCTAAGTCAGGATGAAGGAACAGAGAGAGAAGTCTGGGCAAATAACTGAAGCAAAGCTTCAGCATTTTTCTCAAACACACTATGAAGGTGTGACAGCCTCAAATCAAGGGCAAAGAAGAAAAATTAAAAAGGGATAAAGATAGCTATCAAGTAATTCTTTTTAACAGCCTCTCTCCTGCCTCCGTAACTATTTTGTGACAATAACCTCAATTATCAGATTGAATGGGGGGTGTTCTGTTTTGCTGAAAAAGAAAAAAAAGAAAGCCCTAATAAAAGATTTATTACCAAAGGCCATAAGGATATTATTATCTCCTACTTTTGAACACAAAGCCACCTATTGGCAGAACTATATTTAGCATCATAGCTTGTCACTGAATCTAGGCAACAGGGTGAATTATGGTAGGGGGAGGGGAACCGCTGGTCTTCAAGTTGAATAAACCACCAAGAAGAGAGCTAGAATCCTCTACTTTGGCCCTTGGGTGCTCTGCTGAGCAAACAACTTCACAACTCATACAGGGCTCGGAACCAGAGCCAACTTGGCTATTACAAAGCTCAATCCAGAGAGGCACTGACAGGACTTCTATTTGGAGAAAACCTGGAGTGGAAGGCTCAAGTGAAGTAGTCAACGAGCTTTGGTTAGCAATACACCCCACTGAGATCACTTCCCCACAACCCCCAAGAGCATCTGGAGCGCCCAGGTGCAGGGACGGACAGAGACAGCGAGATGCACTTCCTGTCCTAGAGGGAAGCATACAGGCAGAGCTAAATTGCAACAGAGCAGGCTGCTGCTTTGGTGGAGGGAGGGATAAAGCGATACAGAAGCACAGCAGGATCAGTGACCCAAGTCAGCAGCCCTTGGATGGGGAGGGAAATGGGTAGCAGGAAGGCTTAGGCAGGCCTCCAGTTTAGGGAGAGGCAGGACCTGAGCAACCACTCCATGCTAGAATCTGTTTTCATAGGTAATTACTTTGCAATCTTCATCAACTAGATAATTTCCTCTTCACTTCTCACTCTCTTACAGACTCATTTAATCTGTAAATGTGCTTTTAAAATCATCATCCCACCTAAATGTCCATGAACAGGAGACTAGTTAAATAAAGAATGGGATATTCACATACACTTTGAATTACTCTGGAGCAATTAAAAAGAACACGGTAGGTATCTACGGACAGATAGGAGATATATCTCCTACTTTTGAATACGCAGTCACCGATTGGCAGAATTATATTTAATATCACCTGTCACTGAGTTCTGGCCATTGGGTGAATTATGGCAGGGAAGCATGGGGGTGGGGAGTAGTGGGAGGCCATGAAGCTGAACAGACCCCAAGGGGTAAGCTGGGAACCTCTACTTTGTAACAAAAGCAAAGAATATAACTGTTTATAGAATGACTGCTTTTGTGTAAATAAGAAAGAAAGTGCATACATTCAATGATATGGGCATTCTTTTTTTTCAAAGTAAATACAGTTAACTGTTACTAAAGGAGAGGGACTGGATCAAAGAGATGAGAGAAGGCTTTTATATTTCATTATATACTTTCTTACACTTTGAATTTTTAAACTACATGCATATTCCACTATTTTTTTTTTAAATAGGGCTTACCTGAGCAATGACACTGTGTGACAAATACTTTCTTCTTTGTAAAAAGTTTTGTATTAAAAAGTACTACCCAATAAATATAATTTTAAAAAACAATTTCTCTCCCTTTCAACAGATGGATAAATACAAACAGATGGTTAAAGATTTGTATAAGGTTCCTCAATGTATCCTAATTATAGTGATAAGGCAGCCATCAACTTGCGGGTTTTTACTCAGAATCCTGACTATAAGCTTCCAATAATAACATGGTCACTAAGGCCTGCTAATCAAGATTCAAGTGTGTGTTCATTCAGAAGACTTAAGAGCATTCACAGCACAGACGTGGAATAATGAAAGGGAAACTGCAGTGAGCTCCAGTACTTTTGGGTTTGCTCTCAGCCCTAATTTTAAAAGGCCCCTCAAGTTACAGCTTCCTGTGTTGCACAGAAACCATAGGGCCGCTCTTAAATAGGGAACAATTTAAAACAAGTCTTCTGCCCCTAAAATCTTACTGCAAATGGGTCTCTGGAAACATTTAAAAGAAAAGCTTTTTTATGCTACTCTCTTAGAGCAAACTGAGAAATAAAAATCACCGTAACTTTTTTCAAAGCCCTGCTGTAAAGGGTTCAGAGGAGGATCCCTGTCGATTAGCCGCTCCTTCTTCCTTCAAACTAACACTGCAGGATTCTTTTTTTTTTTAATAATAGGAAAGGGACTTGTTTAGCTACTTTAAATGCCACTAAGCCTGCTCTACAGTGAATCAACCAGTGCTTCCTTTGCCTGTGCTGCACACCACATACACCTCAAAAAGCCTTAAGGCCAGGAAATGCAGTCTTTCTGCTGAGAGTAATAGTCTCCCTGTTTAGCTCATTACTGTCAAAAATAATGGTGCATTAGGGGCAATTAATGCTAATGACAGCTTCTAAAACCCACGCTTCCCCTGACAGCAAGTTCAATGTCAATGAGTGCTATTACAGGCCTTCCACACCAAACCACTGCTAATGCCCTCTGACCAAGGCCAAGCATCTCTCAGGAGAGTAAACAGGACCTGCTGACCTGCTCTGAGGCTCTAAGTGTGACTACTACTGAAATTACAAAGTAAGGTTGCGTATGTGACAGAGGTCAGAGCATGCACAAGCGCACACACACACACGGATAAAGCTTAATAAGATGAAGAGGAAGAGAGGAGATTTGTAACACTTACTCCATCACCGAGAAGGAAAAGGACAGCAGTGGCCTCAATGGGAGCTTATTATCACTGCACAAGTAACAGAGCTACAAGGCATTTCTGCTATTCTGTATTTAATCTTTCCACCAGCCACAGAAATACTTGCACAAACACCAAATTTGATGTTACAAAAAGTCAAGCTGTTCCAACAATCAAGACAGCACAGTACCGGTATAAGGATAAAAGTATAGATTAATGGAATAGAACCGCAAGTCTAGAAATTAACTTTATATTTACAGTCAATTGGTTTTTGACAAGGGTGCCAAGACAAATCAATAGAGAAAGAAAAGAACAGTCTTTTCAGCAAATGGTACTGGATCAACTGCTCATCTACATGTAAAAGGAGGATGCTGGATCCCTACCTCACACCACATAGAAAAATTAGTTCAAAATGGATCAGAAACTTAAATGTAAAAGCTAAAATCATAAAATTCTTATAAGAAAACACAGGAGTAAATCTTCATGATCTTTGATAAGGCAACAGTTGATTAGATATGGCACTTAAGTCAGTGTTTCTTTCAGTGAAAGAAACAATTAAAAATATTGGGACTATTGAAATTAAAACCTTTTGTGCATCAGAAGACAACACGAAAAGACAACCTACAGATGATGAGAAGATATCTGCGAATCATATGTCTGACAAAGAACTTGTATTAAGAATATACACAGAACTCATAACTCAGGAGTATAAAAAGACAGTGGAGCAAGAAAAGGAAATAAGAGCTATACAGATTAGGAAGGAAGAAATAAAAAGACAAATTTTTAATGGGGAAAATATTTGAATAGACATTTCTCCAGAAAAGATATACAAATAACCAACTGGCACATAAAAAGATGTTCAACATTATTAGATATCAGAAAAATGCAAATCAAATCACAAGATACCAATTCACACCCACCTAGGAGGGTCAAAATAAAAAAGACAGAAAATAAACAACACGAGTTGGTGAGGATGCAGAGAACTTGGAATGCTGATACATTGTTGGTGGGAATGTAAAGTGGTACAGCTTCTTTGAGAAACAGTGTCAGTTCCGCAAGAAGTTAAACGTACAGTTATCACATGACTCAGTACTTCCATTCCTAGGCATAAACCTAGAAGAATTGAAAACAGGTGTTCAAACAAAAACCTGTACATGAACGTTAACAGCAGCATCATTTATAATATCCAAAATGTGGAAATATCCCCACATGTCCATCAACTGATGAACGGATTAAAAATGCAGTATATCCACAAGGGACTATTCGATTATTTAGCCATAAAAAGGAATAAAGTACTGATACATGCTATAACATGAATGAACTTTAAAAACATTATGCTAAGTTAAAAACACAAAAAGCAAGATATTGTATTATTCCAGTTATATGTAATGTCCCATAGAGATACAAAGTAGATCAGTAACTGCCAGGACAGAGAGGAGGATATATTCTTATAGAACATGGAGTGTCTACAAATAGACACAGGGTTGCTTTTTGGGGTGATAAAAATGCTGTGGAATTAGATGGTGATGGCCACACAACTCTAGATATACTAAAGATGCTGAATTATCTACTTTTAAAAGAAAATTTTCTGGTATATCCTCAATAAAACTTGTTTGAAAGAAAAAAGAAAGCTGCTTTGTACAGAATAAAAGGCTCACCCCTAAAAGATGAATTACCACAGTTCTAAGGGCCTTGGAATGTGGGAAAACATCTTTAATCTTCAGACCACTCCATCTTTTTCTTCTCTTAAGTGGGCTGAGATGGAAGCTAAGCACTGAAAAAACAAGAGTTGGTCTCTGCCCATAGGGAGCACCCAGCTCAATGAAAAAGCAACACTTACAAGCAAACAGTGGTAATACAAAGCAGTAAAAACAATTATGGACACAGTATAAAATACTATAGCAACAAAAATAAGCCAAGTAGACTGCAGCCCTAAACATAAGGGGAAAATAACTTTCAAAACTCTTGGAAGAAAATACTAGAGAATACTTTTTGGATCTTGGAGCAATGTAGAATTTTTTAAAGACACAAAAAAATACAAACAATCTAGGGGGGAAAAAAGACTTTTAAATTAGGCTTCACTGAAATTAATTTCTGGGCATCAAAAGACGCCATAAAGGAACACTAAGGAATTATATCTGATGCTTATGACTAAGGATTTACTAATACATACTGCTTCAGAGTATATGCAGCGCCTAAAAAAATATCAATAACTTTAAAAGACTAACAAACCAAAAGAAAAAGACAAAAGATACATGGCAATTCAGAGGAAGAAACCTAAATGGCCAATAAACACAAGAAAATATGCTAGGTCTTCTAGTAACCAAAGACAAACATTAAAACAACAAGATACCATTTCATATTTAACAGATTATCAAAACTCATCATACCAGATACTGATAAGAATACGAAGAAAACGGCAGTTTGGCAAAACCTAAGAAAGTTGGAAGATGAGCATACCCTGTGATCCCACAACTTCACTCCAGATAAGTAAAATGTGCATGAAAAAATGTGCTCAGAGGTTCACAGCAGCACTGTCTGCACCAGTGAAAGTCTAAGTGTCCAACATCAGAAAATGAATCAATAAATCTAATGCATTTATAAAAGGAAGACAATTTTATGACAATTATTTATATTTGTGCATATAGCTCTAAGTTTGACATGCATAAATATGGCTAACACATAAAATTAATATTGAGTGAAAACAAGCAAATTGCAAAAGGATGCATATAATGAAGCATATAAATCTGGGGAAGATACAGATCAATGCACTATCCTGCTTAAATATACATATGTAGCAGAAACGTAAAAACTGGCGTTGGAATATACACTTCAAATGTGGGGAGAGGGGAAAGAAAAAGAACATACAGAGAGCTTAAGTTCAATCTATAGGGTTTTATTTCTTACCAAAATAAAACAAAATGAAGGAGAGGGGTTTCCCTGGTGGTCCAGTGGTAAAGAATCCACCTGCCGATGCAGGAAACACTGCAGGGTTCGATCCCTGCTCCAGGAAAATCCCACATGCCAGGGAGCAACTAAGCCGTGCGCCACCATTACTGAGCCTGTGCTCTAGAGCCCAGGAGCTACAACTATTGAGCCCGTGAGCTGCAGCTATTGAAACCCATGTGCCCTAGAGCCATGCTCCACAACAAGAGAAGCCACTGCAATGAGAAGCCTGCCCACAACGCGACAGTATCCCCACTCTCTGCAACCAGAGAACGCCTACGCGCAGCCAGAAAAACCCGCACAGCCAAAAATGAAATAAATAAAAAAAACAAAGGAGAAAATACAGCAAAATGTTTGGGTTTGAGGGAGACAAATAGCTGGTAGGTATATAACAATGATACTATTCTCTATTCTTCTCTGTATTTATATTAGTCTAAACTGAAAAAATAAAAATAAAATTCTAAGGGAGCACTGAAAGAGCAAGATTTGAATTAGATCTTATAGGATGAGTACTTCAGCAAGGGAGGGGAAGAACATTCCCCATGGGGGAAACAACAGATGCCCAAATGCATGTGCACGTAGAGTACAGATGAGGACCAGTATGCAGTCGAGGGCAGCTAGAGCTGAGGGGATGAAGATGTAACCACAGTGCAGGATGCCCATGTGCCTTGCATGGAGGGCCTTCCAAAGGCACACCGAGAAGTCTAGACCTTACTCACATGCAATAGGGAACCAAAGAAATGTGTAACCACAGGAACACTGTGATTTTTATCATTCTAGTGGTCTTTATGGCGCTTATGAAGTGAAAGAGGGCAGAGACGGAAGACAATGAAACTTGCTGGAAACTACCTACCGAAACTATTTATTTGGGATCTACCGAAGTGGGACCAAAGAACAAAGGAATCACGGAAAAGCCATTTAAAGGTGGACTCAACAGGACTTGATGACTGACTGAAGGCAGAAGTGGGAAGGGAGAGAGATTAAGAATGGCTGTGATGCATGGGGATGGCACTTAAATTGGGTGTGTCGGTATCAAGATTGTACAGGTAGAAGGAAGGGGTTTCAAGCAAAAAAAAAAAGTCTGCCTTTCAACGAGCTCAGCTACAAGTAACAAAAATAAGGCCCCTTACAGAAGGAAACTAAAAGTGAAAGAATCTGAATTTTAAAGGTTCAAGGCACACACTACAATAATTTCTATCCAAATCTGTGTTAGTGAATGGACTAGGATCAGATGTCTCCTGCCTAAAAAGGTCAGACATGAGGTAGAGAAAAGGCAGAGAGATTAGAGATCCAGAAAACATCCTCCTTTCTGCCAAACTTTTAATCTAAATGTTGAATCCATGTTAAGTAATGGCCCACTTTTGAAAAGGTCAAACTTTCTAGCTTTGTGTCCTTTCATTAAAGAAAAGTGACACAAGGCCAGCCGGAGCTCTCCAAAGGCCGAATATGGGATAAAATGAGCTAAAAAATAAATGATGACAGTAACAGATTATAAAATATAGAGCATAATAAGAATCCATGAGTAACTAAATACAGGGAGAGGTGGCCAGCGTTTCCTTACAGTGAAATTCCAACTAATAAATGTAGACGGAATGAAAGAGAAAAACCACCTTTTGGCAAACACCACATTAATAACTCTTGCAGGCAAAATCATCAGGGTATCTACAGTCTCAAAATATCACTTCAGCAGACACTTAATTACAAAGGAGAAAAACAGCAACTTTACAATAGAGAAACCTAGCAGACGCCACCTTAACCAGGAGATGAAGGTTAACATCACCAGCAATGAGACATACCAACAGCATATACTTCCTAACAGTACACACTGAGAAGAAACATTGCTTTTAGAGTATTTTTGCATGACCTGAAATTAATTATGAGGAAACAGCAGACAAACTCAAAGAAAGGAACACTGTACAAACTAACTGGCCAGTACTTCAAAAGTGTCAAGGTCACAAAAGACAAAATACCCTAATGGAGGAGGGTCAAGGGTCATAGCAACTGAAGGAATATGTGATCCCAGGTTGAATCTGGGACCAGAAAAGGGACATTAGTAAGATACCTAGTGGAATCTAAATTAAGTCTACACAGATCAGTTAATAGTACTGTATCAGTGCTAATTTTCACATATTGAAATTATATTAGTTATATGAGATATACATTTGGGAGAGCTGGATAAGCAGTATACAGGAATTCTGCATACCATTTTCACAATTTAAGACTGTGGAAAATGACATTTGAATAGTGAAGAAAACAGCTGTCACAAATAGCATATATATAACTATTTAAAAGGCATTGTAACATCACAAGTTCCCCTGACCCAACAGAATGTGGGACAGTGTGGCCACGTAGATGCAACAAAGACAGTAGCAGAAACCTGAAGAAATGACAGCTCTCAGGACAAAGTAATATTATGAACAGGCCGGCAGCTACAGCTGCACACAGGTCTCAGCCTCTAAGCTAGCTCAATAGTCACCAGGGCACGTAACTAAACCAGCACTGTGCAGGGGATTCCCCCAAGCACAGACAGGCTAGAGGTTCTGGACAAATTACTTTACCCCTCTGAGCCTCATCAGTGAAAGGAAAAGGACTCCATGCATCTGTAGGACTGTTGTAAGAATAAAATAATATAAGCAAAAGCACAGAGAACTGTGCTGTGTATGTCACAAGCTTTTGTGCTGACGACCCTAAGCCAGAATAAGAAAGGTTAAACCGTATCTCATAGTTCAAGAAGGTAGGAAAACGTGTAATTCATCTTCAATAAACTTTTATCCAAAAAGATAAAAATGAAAGCCACAGTGCCTGAGTGGTAAACGTCAATTAGCTGAGAAAACCACTAATGTGAAATAACTCATTCTCACAAAGCATCAGATAAATGAGGCAGAGCTTTCCACCCTTAAAACCACTCGGATCTTCAACACAACTCGAGACAGCTAAACATTTGAAATACGGTTCTTTAGGAAGGATTACCGATTTTCTTTTGTACTTCACCCAGACAGCCTCGCTATGCTGCTACAGGTCACTTGATGCTTCTGATCCCCTTAATTAGCACCAAGCCCATTTCTAAATCTATCAAGGCCAACCGCAGAAAACATCTTAAGAATATTTATATCTCAGGGGAATTAGGGATGATTTTAATTTTTTTCTACTGTCTAAATTTTATGTTAAGAGAGTAATGCTAAGTTACAATGCAAAATGAATAACTTGACAAATCCAGCTGCCTATGATCAAGTTCTTGGCTGAGCCTGTCAAACAGCATAGTTCAAGCCTACCTCTCTCTTAACATATTCATTTTAACTGGGTCATAAGTGAGGTCAACACATGTAAATGGTTAATGCCATGTGACTGTATGGTCATTTTCTTGGGTATATTAACAAGGTAATGGGGATGACAAGAAAGCACTTACCTCTACAGTATTTGCAATGTAACGGTTGTCACCTTCAACTTTGACAGAAAAGTCATAATAACCACTGGAAAATTTGACATTCATGAAGTTCAGCTCAAAAACATCCCTGTTAAAAATGACAGTGGAGTTAGCAACAACTCACATATGAAAATCACAAATGGACACAACAAACAGGCTGCAAAGTGTGGCATTCCAGGGATGTACCATCTTTTCACTTTTCCACTTCCCACCCATCTTGGGCCACCTCCTGTTCAATCACATATTATTATGAGGGGCAAACTTCAAAACCACCTAAAATGACCTTCTCTGTCAAGTCTCCGAAGTCTTCTTTTTCTATTCCGTACCCAGCCCTCCTCCAGCTCCTAAAAATCCCACTTTCTTCGGGTGAGTCTTCCACAATTAAATGCATAGTAGAATACCAATTACATTTTTTTTTAAGTGGAAATGTTCAAAGAGGTTGGCGTAGGGTAGTATAATTGTAGGTATTTTTCTGTATTATTTCTACTTTCCTGTGCTTTTTAAAATTTCCTAAAAAAGGGCATATCTTACTTTAACTAATTCAAAACTTAAGTTTCCTATAAAAACCCTTAATTTTTTTTAAATTACCTAACAATAACTCACAGCCACTGAAGATAAGACTATGGAAGTATATTAAGCCTATGGGAGAAATGTTCCTGACACACTGTTATTAATAAACATAATCCTAAATGTAGGTAACTTTGGTTTTATGATCTGGGTTATAATGGCTGCAGGCTAACTTTCCAAAACAAGTCTGTTGGCGGTCTGCAGAGACGTGCTGAGGATTTACCCGACGGGGGTGAACGGCGTCTTCGGGAGGACTGTAGCCCTGGAAGCAACAGATTTCGCGTGTTCTAGTTTAACAGTGGCCTGAGTCAAAGGCTGGGACAGAACGTTGGTGACCTGCAACTGGAAACATATTTCAAAATTATCTGTAGCCACAGAAGCTGAGGGAGTACAGATTTTTGCTTCTATGGGTGAAAGCTTTATCCATAGGGAGCGAGCTCTGCTGGGGGAGAACCATTTCATTTCAAGAACCATCTCTGACCTGTGGCCTACTATCTCTGGGGGATCAAACAGAGGAAAACACAATTAGTTTGGAATGACATAGATTATAGAATGTTAGGGGTAGGGGAGATCTTAAAGATGATTTTACCCAATGATCTCATTTTTCAGGTAAGGAAACCAAAGTCTAGGGAAAGGCAATGACTGGCTTCAGATCACACAGTTAACATTTCCTTCCCTCTGATCCCCTGATCTTCCCACTCTACTGCTCCACTATAGTACTCAAAAAAAATTATTAGCAAGAAAAATACTTTAGGACGGTATGGACAATGAGAAAACTGAAGAAATATGGATAATGTTAACACAGTCATTTGTTGAAAGTTGACTATTTGCCAGATACCAGGGTAAGCACTTGTATCTATCCTACCACCAATCATCTGAGACAGCTGGTATAATCTTCACTTTACAGATGAAGAAACTGAGGCCACAAGAGGATATGGGGCAGCTGAAGACCACACAGCTAAGGACTGAAACCCCAGGCTGTCCAGCTTCAAAAGCCAGTACTGTTTCTACTTTGCTTTCTTAGCTCCCCTGATTCATGGTGAACTATATTACCCAGCTGAGTTCTCACCCCAGTCTTTGCTTATGACATGTAAGTAGGGGAACAAGAGGCAACTCTGGAGTCTGGGGCACTTCTCCTGGAGAGTATCTGAAGGGCCCTGCAAAGCACAAGAACTGATAGGACAGGGGGACAGTCCTATGTGAACTCGTGTATTTAGATACAAACAAGATGCTAATTTCGTATGCAGATTTTAGCTTCTCACTGGTTTCCAAACAATAGCAACAAATGCCTCATTGGAATGCAAAACTCTTAAGTGTGTGCATTTTGCTCTGTTCAGACAGTTAACACACACAACCGTCCTTGTTACTGCTGAGGGGACGGAGTGCTATGTTATGAAGAAGTGGAAAGATACACTGTTGGCTCCAAGGAATAAGAGACCTGACATTGATCTTAACAATGTTAAAGAAAGCTATCTTAAAATAATGGATTTAGAAAGTCTGGGTATAGGAAAATACATTTTAGAAGTAAGACTTCTCTATACATCTGGACTTATGAATCCATAAATGCAGTTTTCCAGCACTTCATTGAAAGCTGCTGCTGCTGCTGCTAAGTCACTTCAGTCGTGTCTGACTCTGTGTGACCCCCCAATAGACGGCAGCCCACCAGGCTCCACCGTCCCCGGAATTCTCCAGGCAAGAACACTGGAGTGGGTTGCCATTTCCTTCTCCAATGCATGAAAGTGAAAAGTCAAAGTGAAGTCGCTCAGTCGTGTCCGACCCTCAGCGACCCCATGGACTGCAGCCTTTCAGGCTCCTCCATCCATGGGATTTTCCAGGCAGGAGAACTAGAGTGGGGTGCCATTGCCTTCTCCAGGGTCACTGAAAGCTGTACTACTTCAAATACTCCAAAAAAAAAAGATCCTATGACTAGTTCACCAAGTGGTCATCCCCATTTGCTCTTCATTTAAGAGGTCTGTCCTCGTGGGGGTTGTCATTGGCTGTGCAGATTTCCGGAAGCCTAACACTGGAAACGGCCATCAGAGCAGCAGTCTGGGGACACGGAAGTCATACCCGCAGGATAGCCTGTTCCTGAGTGTAGGAAGGAGAGCCCTCGGGCACAACCACAACGGGCACATGGTAGCGATTCTCAGAGAGCGCAGCGGCAGCAGAGGCCACACTGAAGGCTTCAGAGAGTGACTCAAAGTTCTTCTTGCTGAAGATGGCGTTCATGAGCTGGATGACCTGATCCTGCAAGAAAAGGCGAGCACAGCTTGAGATCTTGCTCAGTCAGGTAGGGGGGACAGCCACCCCTCCCTCTCCACCTGGGCTCAGTCATTCCTCCTGTTTCCAAGTGTTCACATGAGAAGTCTGTCAGTCACTAACCAGTTTGGTAGGGGTGGGGGAAGCAAATATTCTGCATTTAAGCATAAAACTTGAATTTGGTTGTTTTTTTGCATCTTCTAGTACAAACTGAAAGGGATTCATTTCTTTGTCAACCATTTATGAATGCTTGCTGTACAAATGTAAGGAACTTCTAGACAACTACTGAGATGTAAAATTTACTATATTATACCCATCACAGTACCCATTTGCTCCTTGTCTATGTGTGCCAGGCACTGTTACTGGTGCATTAACTCAGATCATGACAAAGAGCCTGAAAAGACTGCTCTCAATCCTTTCCAAATAAGGAAACTGAGGTTAAAGGAAGTTAATTAACTCTTACAAGTTAAGACAGAAAGAAAAAGAGAAGAAGGAGGACCAAAATTCACATGTAGGTCTGTTTGTCTCTGAAGCCCTTTCATAATAAAGTATGTCCTTTCCTGTTTCCCCTCACCCTTCCAGTTTAGCTCCCCTCCTAACCAGCCCACCTCCACACAGGATGCTGGGACCAAGTTGGTGTTTACAAGACCAAACTGCACAGCCAAAATGTACATTAGAAAGAAACTAAAATAACTCTCCATTAAGAACTAATGGCCTGCTTAGAGAAGAGGACTGAAAGCAATTTTTAAAAAAAGTAGAACCTAAAAAGCATTATTAAAATTCTAGAGGTTGTTTGCTTAAGAGGAAACATTTTCCATTTCAATCAGTTTTGTTTTTTAAAATCTACCATCTAACAAAAGAGCTCGCCTTGTTCCCGACAGTGTTATTCACAGTCGACATGAAATAATTTTCTTTAATTGTACCAATTACATTTTCCATCACTAAGCTGTTGACATGTTAAAATGGGAGACTGTTCACCAGAACGGTTATATCAAAAGCAGTGACAGCAAAATTATCCCAGCCAAATATCTGGTTGGTAGAAGCCTGGGAATAAAGCAAAACAAAGTTTAAGTTGTTTTATGCAGAATATCACTAATTCATCAACTGCACTGTGTACAGGAAAATCTCTAAATGATTTGTACCATAAGACCCACGTTCTTGTACTTTCACCCATAATGGAAATTTAATAAGAGCGTGGTATCTCTAGACCTCTAAAAACTTAGGATGAAGGAGAAGACAACATAAAAATGATAACACGTGAATAAATTATTAGATCACAGCCTCCAGAGAAAATACAAAATTAACTCAAATTACTGGAGAAAGGTAATTATTTACTGTTTAGTTGAAACTCGGCACACAACTCACAATGCATTCCTATCACACAAAAGAAGTGGCAGTTCTAACTGGGGACCCAAATCTTTCCTCCTCAAATTAAAACAGCAGCAGCTTGTATTTGAAGTCCTCGAGATCAAGGGTTGGTCACCTTCTTACAAACAAGGGGTATCAAGAGGGTCCCACTCTCAAGACTTCCCACACACATTTCAACTAAAGGTTCCCTCAGGTTAACAAGCTCCTCTTGTAAAAAGAAAGAAAAGAATTAACTCTTGGTGGATGTCTGGTAGACACATGCCTCTCAGTGAACTATGTCAATCAACACAGATTAGCTCTGATTGAGCCATTGCCGAGGGTCAGAAGGAGAGAGAATGGGCAATTTTAATATATAGGGCACTTCTCAAGAGAAACAGGATGTGCACGGGCCACCAGCGTGGAAAGAATTCATGAGACAAGCAGTTAGGAGCACTGGGAAAGAAAGGGAGGTGGACAGAGAATAATGCCCTTGGCCTTTGCGACACTATCTCATGACAAAACCATATTCCACTTAAAACAAGTGTAGCAATTTGCTTTCATGCCTGTCCCACTGACAACCAGTGTCTCAAGAACAGGCTTCACATTTTTCTTTCTCATTTCCATGCTGAACCCAAGATAGCCCAAAGCTATCCAAATAGCCCTCTCTGAAAAACTATCGTTAGGAGATAATATCAAGGACGCCTTTGAGTTTCACGTCAGAGAACTGTGATGCAGGCAGGCACCTCCTTAATGGATGGCTCCGTCCCCACATGGTCCATAAGCTTGTAGGTGGCAGCCACAAACAATGCCGTTGTTTCCAGTCCTTCTTCAAACTGGAGATACACACCTCCCAGTTCATCCAGGCGAGCAACAAGGTCCTGTCACGACAAAAACGGAAGCTGGTTGGAAGTCACGGGATAAAACAGACGTGAGATGGACAAACCACTGTCACCCAGTGCAGACAAGGTTTTGGGAAATGTCAGTCTGCAGACCACTTCAGTCACTCAGTGCTTTCTCAACAAAGGTGCTTAGGTGGAAAGTGAAGTACAGCATACAGGGATCTGAAGACAGAACGGTATCGTCTGTGGCTCTGAGAGTTATATCAAAAGCAGTGAGAGTGCTCCTTCCCCAACTCCTTCAACTTATGCCCTAGCCCAGGAGTGAGGGCACTCAAGGCACCAACTGCTCTGGGCAGAAGGCCAGTGGGCCAGGCAGTGTAGCCAGGAAGCATTGTGACATGGATGGATTCAAAGGCCATCCGTTTGGATACAACCTCTAGAGCTAAGCCTTTCTCCTCCTTAATCAATGCTCTAAAGGATGGAGAGAGACATACTGCTCTCCTGGGGAACATGGTGAGGCAGCTAACATGCCTGTGGGGCAACCCAGTGACAACACTGTCAGACTGCCTGTCATCACTGGCTATGCGGTTCATGAGAGCAGGCTCTGAGCAGCAGGAGGGCCTGGGCAAAGGATGGAAGAGCAAAAACCATAGCAACCACTTGCTGAGTGTCAATTCTGTACTAAGCACTTCAGAACTCCACTTGTTTCTAACGACCACCATGTAGGGAAATTGAGGCTCAGGCATTAATAATTTGTCTGAGAACAAAGTAGTAAGTACAAAAAAAAAAAAATCGAATTTCAGGTTTGTTATGTTCTAAAATCTGTGGACTATGAGATCACACCTACAAAAGTAGGATGAAGTAGTTTGTTGTCTCATTGATGGTGTAACTATACTTGCCTAACCAATATTCCCTATGAAATACTGCTCTGATACAAAACAGAAGTGTGCCATGGATATGAAAAGAAAGGTAACTGGCCGTAACAAATGATTCATGTTTATCTCCAAGACTCTTCTAATGGGTTTCAAAGACAGGAACTAGGAGATTCCCTTGGCAAAATGAACTTGTACCTCAATCTCCTCCACGATGCTTCTCAGGTCAGCCTGCTGGGACAGGTAGGAGGCCGTCTGCAGAGCCTGGACTGTTCTGAAATGTAAAGAGTAGAACCCCAATGAATGGCAAGTCTCTATGCACCCCTTCCTGTATCAGGATATCTGCAAAAATATCCTGCTCTTGTTCTTTAGGAACACAAGACAGTCTCGGGCCTGAAGGAGCTGGTTTACAATCTATATGGAAAGAGCCAAGAAAGACCATTACATTACAAAGCGTTCTCTGGTGGTCTAGTGATTAGGACTCAGTGCTCTCATCGCCGGGATCCCGGGTTCCATCACTGGTTGGGGAGCTAAATCCCGTAAGCCACGTAGTACAGCCAAAAAAATAGACCATTACTATCACAAAGTTCACTACAGCTAGAGAGAAGGCAATTTGAGCAACAGGATCCACAAAAGTACTGACGGCAGAGAGATGGAGTACCAGTGAACCCCCTTCTGAACCTCCGTTTGGTTCCTAATGGCATTGCACAGAGAACACTAGACTACAACTTCATTAGCTCTAGAAGAGATACACTCTGAGAGAGAATGGCAGTCAATTCAACCAAGGTATTTTGGGCATCCCCATGTCATATGAGGTACTGTGCCAGGCAGAGGCTAGCTACCTGTTAACTTTCTACTTTTCTTACTCCAAGACTGTGGAATGTACAGATGTAGGTTGCTGGTAGAATCTGGAGCACCTTTTCTGAAACCAGACGAACGCAACAGAAACAGGAAGTATTTGGTAAACACACAGCTGACACTTGTGCTGTCGCCATCCTGCTAGGAGACCTGAAAGCTGCTCATCCCTGAGGCATTAAATAAGGTGAAAGGAATAAGAGATCTGGTTCTCAAACCAAAGTCTATTCTTTTTTTTTCTTTTCTATTTCTATTACCATTTATTTCTGACTATAAAAGTACATATTTGTCAAAAATTCACCTAGATTACTAAAGAAAGTTACATTTCTTTAGGTTATTTAAGAAAGTTAAAATTTTTGGAATGCCTACCCCTAAAAGATAACTGCTCTCCAATATATCTTTAATAGACTGTACACACTTTTCCATGAGTACATATAAATGTATTTCTTCCTTATTACAATGACAAAGTCTTAGATGAACCACAATTTACTCACTTAATCTTCAACTGATGCACATTTATGTTTTATTAGGTCATATAGTGCTGTAACTGTTAACCTTTATCCATGGCTGTACATGTATATATACATTTTAATTCACTGAAGTGAAATTCACGTGAAATTAGCCATTTGAAAGTGAACAATTCAGAGGCATTTAGTATGTTTCACAATGTTGTGTAATCACCACCTCTATATAATCTTAAAGCATTCCCATCAGTCCAAAATATTAATAAAACCCCATATCCATTAAACGGTCTCATTCCATTTCCCATCCCCACTCTCTCCCTGACCCCTGGCCCTGGCAATCTGTGTTCTGTCTCTACGGATTTACCTATTCTGGATATTTCATACGAATGGAGTCATACAAATGTGACCTTTTGTGTTTAGCTTCTTTCATTAGCGTATTTTCAAGGCTTGTCCACTCTGTAACAGAATCAGCACTTCATTCTTAAGGTGCGATGTAGTATGTATGTCGTATGTATGTCTGACAAAGGTTTGTATAGTCAAAGCTTACGGTTTTTCCAATAACTACTGGAAAACTATTGCACTGATGTGACAGCTGAGCGCCAAAGAATTGATGCTTTCAAACTGTGATGCTGGAGAAAGATTCTTGAGAGTCCACGGGAATGCAAGGAAATAAAACTAGTCAATCCTAAAGGAAATCAACCCTGAATATTCATTGGAAGGACTGATGCTGAAGCTAACGCTCCAACACTTTGGCTACTTGACGTGAAGAGCCAATTCACTGGAAAAGACTCTAATGCTGGGAAAGATTGAGGGCAGGAGGAGAAGGGGGTGACAGAGGAAGAGATATTTGGATTGCATCACTGACTCGATGGACATGAGTTTGAGAAAACTCCAGGAGTTGGTGATGGACAGGGAGGCCTGGCGTGCTGGGGTCACAAAGAGATGGGCACAACTTAGTGACCGAACAACAAACAATAAGGAAGTATGTCCATGTAAGACATTTTATTAGGTTCTATTCTCTTACTGTGGATAACTTGGAATGGAAATGGTGCTTTTAGAAGTGGAATGGAGAGAGCTGAGGACCCCTGGTGGTTAAGCTGATGCTGCTCAACCCCAGAAAGGTTCTCTAATTCTCAAGAGATGACCAGGCCTTTGTGTAAAAACACCATTTATCAAGTCAGTATCAAGTCAGTATTTTGGGGGATGTAAGGAGATTGGTCCTGGGTGTTCTTTGGAAAGAATGATGCTGAAACTGAAACTCCAGTACTTTGGCCACCTCATACGAAGAGTTGACTCATTGGAAAAGACTCTGATGCTGGGAGGGATTGGGGACAGGAGNTGCTAAAGCTGAAACTCCAGTACTTTGGCCACCTCATGCGAAGAGTTGACTCACTGGAAAAGACTCTGATGCTGGGAGGGATTGGGGGCAGGAGGAGAAGGGGACGACTGAGGATGAGATGGCTGGATGGCATCACGGACTCGATGGACGTGAGTCTGAGTGAACTCCGGGAGATGGTGATGGACAGGGAGGCCTGGCGTGCTGCGATTCATGGGATCGCAAAGAATCGGACACAACCGAGTGACTGAACTGAACTGATATATTATACCCTTCCAACGCTTTCTTCTAACTGCTGTTTTCTTGTATTCTAAAACACCATTCTGCCTCCCAAACTCATTGCTCCCATTTCTGTGAAGATAAAATGCAGTCTCTTCACCTGATGATCAAGGCTCCCTGAGACCTGGCCCCTTCATTCATCGCTTTCTAAACACTCTGCTACAATCAGGCCACACTTGACATTCCTCCCCCATCTCTGCAGGATTCAGAAACTCTGAGTGTCAACATCTTTGCTTTTATCTTTTAAAAACAGTAAAACAAACAAACAAACAAACAAAACCAGAAAACAACAGTAAAAACCTTGTATCTCTTTTCCTTGAAGGAGGGAACCCAAATAAAGAAACCAACACTTAGCTGTTTTTTTTTAAATCACCCCAAAGATGCCATGGACTTTGTCTTTGCCTTTTTAAAAAAAGAAAATAAAAAATAAAGCTTTATTGAGACAGGTTTGAGATGCTAAACACTCGATCTATTTAAATCACGAATTTAAATGTTTTGATATAATTATAGAAAAGATCAATATCACAATCAATTTTGGAACATTTTCATCACCTGTCCCTTTCTAAAAATACCCATACCTATTAGCAGTCACTCCATTTTTTCTCAACCCCCAGCCCCTAGAAACCACTCATCTGCTTTCTGTCTCTTTAAATTTTCCTATTCTGGACACTTCATATAAACGGAGTTACAATAAATGGTCTTTTGTGAATGATTTATATCATCTAGTGTTTTCAAGGGTCATCTGTATTGTAACATTGTATCAGTACTTCATTTTTGTTTAATGCCAAATAATATTCCATTGCATAAATATATTACATTTTATTTATCATTTGTCATTTGATGGGCATGTGGGTTTTTTCCTTTTCCTTTTTTTTTTTAACTATTTTGAATAATGATGATATACTGGCTTCCCCAGTGGCCCAGCAGGTAAAGAATCTGCTTGCAGTACAGAAGACATCAGGTTCGATCCCTGAGTTAAGAAGAATCCTGGAGTAGGAAATGCCTAGTATTCTTGCCTGGAGAATTCCATGGACAGAGGAGCCTAGTGGGCTACAGTCCATGGGGTCACAAAGAACCAGACATGACTGAGCTATTGCTTACTACTACTACTGTCGTGCTGATATGAAGATGCTTGTGTATCATTTTTTTCATAGATGTACATTTTCATTTTTCTTGGGCACATATCTAGGTGTGTAATTGCTGGGTTACAGGGTAATTTTCTTTTGTGGTCTTTTCGCTGCTGTTAAATTAAAGCACAACTTTTTCTCACCTCCTATGACCATGTGGAGAAGAAAGGGGAGGGTCCCTAATAGAGTGCTCATGAATACTGTCCTTGTTAATGGCAGTTGAGAGAGAAGACACTTCTATCCCAGCAGCCTGAGGGTCCTCAGGGACCCCAGGATAGAAATGCAGATGCCCTGGAGGGGTGGTCTGTTGCTGTCTTCCTCTGATTCCTCTCATGACTTCACAGGACTCAAGCGGAGCAAGTGGGCACTCATTGTTGAGAGAGGGAGGGATGTCTGCTGCTTGCAAGGTCGGCACTCAATCCACAGCCCACATGGAGCTGCTCCCTTCACTTTGCACCAGGATGGTCACACTAAGGATGATCATGAATAATTGGCTTCATCACCATCACATATGGACACCTTCTTGGTAACTAGCCTGTACAGTATTAACCCATTCAACCCTCCAAATGATCTTATTAGATGGATATAAAGTTTCCTTTTTCACTTATGGGGAAGCTCAACAATTTAAGGGCTTCCCAGGTGGCACTAGTGATAAAGAAGCCACCTGCCAATGCAGGAGACAAGAGAGACTCAGGTTCAATCCCTGGGTCACAAAGCTATCCTGGAGGAGGGCATGGCAACCCACTCCAGTATTCTTGCCTGAAGAATCCCCTGGACAGAGGAGCCTGGCAGGCTACAGTCCATGGGGTGGCAAAGAGTCAGACATGATTAAGCAACTTTGCACACAGGCAGCAATTTAAAAGAACGTGCTCAGGGACCTTCCTGGCAGTCCAATGGTTAAGACTCCATCCTTCCACTGCAGGGGGCAAGCATTCAGTCCCCAGTCTGGGAACTAACACCCTGCATGCCGCAGGATGAGGCGAAAAAAAGAGAACATACTCGGAGTCACCCAGCTGGCACGTGAACAGGAGTCTCCTGGTTGTAGAGCGAGGCTGCACCTTGCCATGTGCTCCTAAACAGCCAGGTGGAAGCTCCAAACACAACTGTCAATGGACTCAGCGTTGCATGTACATCCCAGAGCTAGGTGAGTGCCGCATCTGTCCCTAAATAGGGCTCATTTGTTAAGTCTGTGCAGGTGACAACAGTTACAGCTAAGAGAATTGTTTATACATATGTTAAAGCACATCAATTATTTTTCAATTTATCAAATGGATGTGACCAAAATCACAAGTCACTGCTTTGCAATCAATGATCGGAAGCAAAAAATAACAGAAATTAAGCGTTTTAAATCCAGCTTATTTTTCGATTCTCTGTAGTATCTTTCAGATCATTTAAAAAAAAAAAATCTGTTCACTATAGAATAGGTGAACAAGAAGAATGTAAGGCATTTGGGAAAACCACAGAATTAAAACCAAAATACCACCCTTAGCCCTACTATCCAGAAACAACCACTGTTCCCATCTCTTCCTATGTGTTTTAAATTCATTGAAAGTGAAATTGGGACTATTGGATGGGGATTAAAGGTCCCAGTTTTGGACTCAGACAGGCCTGAGCTTGATTCACAGCACCCCTTCCACCTGCTGGCTGTTTGACCTTGGGCCAATTAATTAGCCCTCTGAAAATGCAGGGAAATCGCACCTACCTTCCTGGTTGTGAATTAAATGTTGTGATGCATTGACAGCGTGGAACAGTTGTCTGGCTGATGGCAAAGATTCCGTCACTGGTGGCAATTATGTTTAATGACAATGCTCCTTATTTTTATTTCACTGTGACCCTTTCAACCCGAGATGATTCCATAGTTTTTAAGAACATGACTTTATTTTAGTTGTCTTGTCTCTCTTATTCATATAAACCATGATTTATTTGGCCAGTTTCCTAATTAGGTCATGGATATTTTTGAGCTCCAGTAAATTAAATACTGCTAAAATTTTGTCTTACCCTTTTTTCTTAAATTGAAATACAGTTGATTTATATGTTGTGTTCATTTCTGCTGTACAGCTACGTAATTCAGTTATACATATATATGCATTCTTTTTTTAATATTTTTTCCTGTCTCTTTTTTTTTTGGCTGTTTAAAAAATGTATTTATTTTAATTGGAGCAAAATTGCTCTATAATATTGTGAGGGTTTTGGCCATACATCAATATGAATCATTACTACTATCAAGAATAGTGTGGAGATTCCTTAAAAAACTAGAAATAAAACTACCATACTCTTTTTGTTGTTGTTTTCTGTTTAACTGCACTGGGTCTTTGTAATGGCCCGTGAGATCATCACTGTGGCACGTGGACTTTTCTCTATTCGTAACGAGGGCTCCAAGGTGTGAAGCTCAAGTCCACGCAACACGTGGACTTAGTTGCCCTGTGGCATGCAGGATCTCAGTTCCCTGACCAAGAATTGAACCTGTGTCCCTGCACTGGAAGGCGGATTCTTAACTGCTAGGCCACTAGGGAAGTCCCTGTCTTACACTTAAGACAGTTGTCAATGCCAGGGTCCTCTAACTCCCATCATTGGCTATGTCTGGGATATACCCATGACACGTGGTCCATCCTGGAGAGGAAAGACAAGCTGCTTAAACCCTAGACAGAAACCCCCCAACGAAAATAAAATCAGCCAATTTCCCCTTAAGCAGAAGCCTTGGTGTTTGCTCACTTAGCTGTCTTTCAGGAGCATGGGGATAATTTGTAGCCTGAACAATTGAGACAAACACTTGGTGTGAGATGGGGAGAAGTAGGATGAATCTGTAATTGGAATCTTTTGTCTCATTTATTCTTGATGATGTACCATATTCCATTCCATCAGCCAAAGGGGATTGTTCACAGAATGCCTCACACCTGGAATCGGTGCTTCTAGAAACCAGATGTTGGGGGTTGTTAGATGCTATTTGAAATCTAGGGTGAGCCAGCTTCCTCTAACCACCCTCCTGCCCTTTCACATCCTGCTGTATTTTTCCTAAGATTTTCTGTCCTTTCTGGGGTTCTAGTTACATTTATCTGGAGTCCAGGGCAGCCGGCCTGTTTTTCCAAGTCTCTGGATCATCTATTTGAATCCCCTGCAGGCAGTGATGGAAAGCTGGTGTGCTGGGGAGAGGGCAGGGGAGTCTAGCAGCATCAGAAAGGATGGCACACTCGCTCTGGTACCCACGCTGATTCAAGCATCTCTTTCTCGTGTGGTGAGAGCAGGCGCTAATCCGTAGCGTGGAGTTCAAGTTCAAATTCAGGAATCTGCTTCTGTTTTTGTTGTTTTACGAAGTGACACATGTATGTTTAAGAACCTTTGCTCTTTTGGGTCTCTGCAGGTTACAGAAAGCTGGAAGGGACTGTATGGACTGGCTTCTTCACTGAACTTTGTCAAGATGCAATCTGGCAACTTAGATATGGATTGCTAAGTCACTTCAGTCGTGTCCGAGTCTGTGTGACCCCATAGATGGCAGCCCACCAGGCTCCCCCGTCCCTGGGATCCTCCAGGCAAGAACACTGGAGTGGGTTGCCATTTCCTTCTCCAATGCATGAAAGAGAAAAGTGAAAGTGAAGTCACTCAGTCATGTCTGACTTTAGCGACCCCATGGACCACAGCCTTCCAGGCTCTTCCATCCATGGGATTTTTCCAGGCAAGAGTACTGGAGTGGGTTGCCATTAGATATGGATAAGAACTAACAACTGAGGAGCTTGTAAAACACACAGTCCTATTCCCAGCTCCAAATACATAGACTCAGAATTTTCAGGGCAAGGGGTTGGACAGCTGCATTTTTCACAAGACTCCCAATGAATCTAACAGGGCCAAATTGGAAAATCTTGATAGGGAGTGATATAGCTCAAGCTTCATGTGCCCCACCTGGGGGACCTTGATTAAATGCACGTGCTGATCCTACAAATCGGGATGGTGGAAAGAGAGGGCCCTGAGACTCTGCTTTTTTCAGATACTGATGCCACTGACATGTGGACTACAAGATACATAGCAGAGATTAGCTAGCACCTGCCTGTCTGCTTATGTACTGCCCATGGTTTAAGAATGACCACAGAAATCAAATAAAAAGAACAGTATTTCATTATATGGGAGCATTTTATGAAATGTAAATGTCAATGTTCACAAATGAAGTTTTCTTGGAACGTAGCTGTTACCTGAAACCTGGGTTCACCTCTTGGTGTGTGTCAATAGACACAAACAAGCCAACATCAAGAAAAGTAAGGATTTATTATTACTGGCAGCAAGTAAGGAGAACACCGGACTGTTTCCCAAAGCAGGGTCATCTCCCTGAACAGCAAAATTGGAGAAGTTTTAAGTTAAGGGTACATGCCTCTTCCCAGGTGGCGCTAGTGGTAAAGAATCTGCTTGCCAATGCAGGAGACCCAGGTTTGATCCCTGGGTTGGGAAGATTTCCTGAAGGAGGGC
This sequence comes from Oreotragus oreotragus, assembly GCA_006410675.1. Classification (NCBI taxonomy): domain Eukaryota; kingdom Metazoa; phylum Chordata; class Mammalia; order Artiodactyla; family Bovidae; genus Oreotragus; species Oreotragus oreotragus. The sequence goes on along the minus strand of SJYX01024335.1, from coordinate 132,554 downwards.
ACAGCAACCCACTCCAGTGTTCTTGCCTGGAGAATCCTATGGACGGAGGAGCCTGGCGGGCTACAGTCCATGGGGTCAGGAAGAGTCAGACACGCTGGAGTGACACATGCACGTACGCATGCACGCCCATTCAGGAGGGCACTTGGACAGTGTGTGCATATTCAGGAGAGGATCTGAGCAGAGGAGAATTCAGCGTAGAATTGGGGCAAAGGTCGACGGTGTCCAAGCTTTAGTTGACTGAAGTCAAGAGGGTCAACACCGTCATNAGCTGAGCCCAGAAGAGACTGCTAGGAGAGCCTAGAAGACAGAAATCCCACATCTGCCCACAATAAAAGCTGAGCCCAGAAGAGACTGCTAGGAGAGCCTAGAAGACAGAAATCCCACATCTGCCCACAATAAAAGCTGAGCCCAGAAGAGACTGCTAGGAGAGCCTAGAAGACAGAAATCCCACATCTGCCCACAATAAAAGCTGAGCCCAGAAGAGACTGCTAGGAGAGCCTAGAAGACAGAAATCCCACATCTGCCCACAATAAAAGCTGAGCCCAGAAGAGACTGCTAGGAGAGCCTAGAAGACAGAAATCCCACATCTGCCCACAATAAAAGCTGAGCCCAGAAGAGACTGCTAGGAGAGCCTAGAAGACAGAAATCCCACATCTGCCCACAATAAAAGCTGAGCCCAGAAGAGACTGCTAGGAGAGCCTAGAAGACAGAAATCCCACATCTGCCCACAATAAAAGCTGAGCCCAGAAGAGACTGCTAGGAGAGCCTAGAAGACAGAAATCCCACATCTGCCCACAATAAAAGCTGAGCCCAGAAGAGACTGCTAGGAGAGCCTAGAAGACAGAAATCCCACATCTGCCCACAATAAAAGCTGAGCCCAGAAGAGACTGCTAGGAGAGCCTAGAAGACAGAAATCCCACATCTGCCCACAATAAAAGCTGAGCCCAGAAGAGACTGCTAGGAGAGCCTAGAAGACAGAAATCCCACATCTGCCCACAATAAAAGCTGAGCCCAGAAGAGACTGCTAGGAGAGCCTAGAAGACAGAAATCCCACATCTGCCCACAATAAAAGCTGAGCCCAGAAGAGACTGCTAGGAGAGCCTAGAAGACAGAAATCCCACATCTGCCCACAATAAAAGCTGAGCCCAGAAGAGACTGCTAGGAGAGCCTAGAAGACAGAAATCCCACATCTGCCCACAATAAAAGCTGAGCCCAGAAGAGACTGCTAGGAGAGCCTAGAAGACAGAAATCCCACATCTGCCCACAATAAAAGCTGAGCCCAGAAGAGACTGCTAGGAGAGCCTAGAAGACAGAAATCCCACATCTGCCCACAATAAAAGCTGAGCCCAGAAGAGACTGCTAGGAGAGCCTAGAAGACAGAAATCCCACATCTGCCCACAATAAAAGCTGAGCCCAGAAGAGACTGCTAGGAGAGCCTAGAAGACAGAAATCCCACATCTGCCCACAATAAAAGCTGAGCCCAGAAGAGACTGCTAGGAGAGCCTAGAAGACAGAAATCCCACATCTGCCCACAATAAAAGCTGAGCCCAGAAGAGACTGCTAGGAGAGCCTAGAAGACAGAAATCCCACATCTGCCCACAATAAAAGCTGAGCCCAGAAGAGACTGCTAGGAGAGCCTAGAAGACAGAAATCCCACATCTGCCCACAATAAAAGCTGAGCCCAGAAGAGACTGCTAGGAGAGCCTAGAAGACAGAAATCCCACATCTGCCCACAATAAAAGCTGAGCCCAGAAGAGACTGCTAGGAGAGCCTAGAAGACAGAAATCCCACATCTGCCCACAATAAAAGCTGAGCCCAGAAGAGACTGCTAGGAGAGCCTAGAAGACAGAAATCCCACATCTGCCCACAATAAAAGCTGAGCCCAGAAGAGACTGCTAGGAGAGCCTAGAAGACAGAAATCCCACATCTGCCCACAATAAAAGCTGAGCCCAGAAGAGACTGCTAGGAGAGCCTAGAAGACAGAAATCCCACATCTGCCCACAATAAAAGCTGAGCCCAGAAGAGACTGCTAGGAGAGCCTAGAAGACAGAAATCCCACATCTGCCCACAATAAAAGCTGAGCCCAGAAGAGACTGCTAGGAGAGCCTAGAAGACAGAAATCCCACATCTGCCCACAATAAAAGCTGAGCCCAGAAGAGACTGCTAGGAGAGCCTAGAAGATAGAAATCCCACGTCAGCCCACAATAAAAGCTAGCCCAGAAGAGACTGCTAGGAGAGTCTAGAAAGAACTTTTCAATTAAGGTATCATTTTTCTCTTCTTCGGAACAAGAGAGCATCACGCTGGTAACAACCTCAGAAGTTTTCAGAATGAAATTAATCCACTTAGCTTTTATCACTGGCTTCATTTATTCCCCAGTCAGCAACTTCTTTCCCTCTGGAGCACTGTATGCAAACACTAAGAAAGCAGATCCTGTCTCACTAACATACTGTTGATGATTCAAAGACACTGGCTTATGAGAGACCACAACAGCATCTTTTGAGATTGTTCACTCAAGCTTACAAATGTTCTTTTCCTATTCTAGACAAGTTTATGAACATTCATTTCCTAGAGTAAGTTCAATTAAATGTAGAAGGCCCATTTAGAAAAGTCTTAATTTATGTAAGATTTCCTAAAACAGGGCAATTGAGTAGCAATATTATACAAGGCATTCTGCCAGTTTGACCTTCACAATAACCCTAAGAGACAGATATCATTCTCCCTGTTTAACATATGAAAACACTGAGGTTTAGGGAGGTTAAACAGCCTGCTCATGGTCACAAAGACATTAAGTATAAGAGGCTCGACTTGAACATTTCTCTTGTATCCCAAGCATGTGGTCTTCCTACCTGAAGTTTTTTACAAGAGGAGAGAACAGAAATATAAAAATATAGTTTTGAACTTAATTCTTTCTTGGGCACCTTCCATGTACCAGGCTCTCTGAGCACTACAAATAAGGCTTACAATCTAATCCAGAAAACATTACAATACAATCAAGGAAGTAACCAGCTCCCTAAGAAATAGCCCTGAGAAGGAAATCCCCTAGCGAGCACGAACTCCATGTGGCCTATGCCCACCAAGACCAGGCACTGCACTAAGCTATTCACCAGAACCATCCTACTGAACCTTGATATTTGTTCTATGACGTAAGGATCACTGATCTCATTTACAGATGAGGCTCAGAGAGGTTAGTAACTTGCCCAAAGTCACACAGCAAGAAACAGAGCCAGTATTCAAACTCTAACAGACCCCAAAATGGATGTACTTTGTACTTCTTTCTGTTCTGGAGTTTAGAGGAGGGAGATTTTCCCCTTTTCTTCAGAGGGCAATGGAAAGATTTTTCTGTAGAAGGCGGCATCTGAGTGAGGCACTGACAAATGAATTCATGACCAGGAGGCACAGTGGTGATAAGTCCCGTGACCTGAAACCAGAGGACCACAAGGGCCAAGCCCTGGGCAAAGTGTGCACAAAATGTCATTCCTAGGCAAAGTCCCAGCCCCCAAGTCACTGATTACTGACCACGTGAAAATGATGTGAGAGTGACAAAGAGAAAGGCAACTGACTATGAGTTTAGAAACATTTCAGTTCGTAGCAAAAACAAAAAACAAAACAAAACAAACACCGGGAGACAACTGAACTATTCTGCAGCAGGGCACTGTGTCACTAACGTCTTGCTGATGATAAACGGGAATCTAGGTACTCCAGTCCCTCTCAGGGGGGACAATCAAATGGGGGACACGTAGAAAATGAAATATACGTATACTGTGTTTAATGAGGAGTTTCAGGATCAAAGGGGGGAAAAAAACCATGTGCAACTTTTAAGCTTAGTAAACAACCTTAAGTCAGTTACAATACATGTATAATAAATGTATAACAAGCAGGAAAGTTGCTCAGTGTTCCTTCCTAGTGGGTGCTTCTCCTTCACCTGAGCCTTTTGTAGACGAGCAGGGTTGGACCCCTAGGATACTCTCCCCTCTGAGCCCCTACTTCCCTGCTGGGTGCTGTCACCCACAGCTCTAAGGGACCCCAAGAGCCCTCCTCCAAGGCAGAGTCTCCACCTGGCCAAGCCTCAGCACGAGACGCACAGGCTCCCTGGCTTCCCTCTCCCTTGGTCACTCATACCCTTGCTTCAGCCCCTAACCTCAAATGCAATCGTGTCTCTGTAGCAGCACGCTTATGTTCTGACTCAGTATTTGCCCTGGCCAGAGCAGCTACGGGGGACCCTGTCTTGGGGCGCTGCACAAGGACATGGACCTTTGTACGATACGATGTCTGCAATGCTGGCAGAGCGCCTGGAGCACGGCAGGTGCCCAGACAACACCTGTGGAAGCAGCGGACGAAGCCTCTCGGGGAAGCAGCCTGAGAGGCGCTCGAGATGCGGACTCACGCTAGTACGGTCTCCTCCTTGCTGAGGCGGGCGGTAAGGGCACCGAGCGCTTCCTGGGAAGCCAAGGGGAGGCCAAAGCCACTCAGGGCTGCCACTGCGTGGTAGATCTGGGCCACCGAGGAGTCTTCACTCACAGCTGCCAGCAGCAGGTCTTTGGTCTCGTTTGAAATAGAGATCTAAGAAAGGACGGGCAGACACAGTTTAGAACAGGTGAGGGCAGCCTGCGACGGGCAGAGCAATCGCCACGGCCACATCACCCACCTGGTCCTCGATCACTCTTCAACATTTCAGAAGCCAGAATTAAATATCTGGGAAAACTCAGCACAACACTTCACTAGCCTACTGATAGGGTTCTCCTGTGATTAAAAAAATGGATTTCTAGAAATCTGGTGTGGGGGTATTCATCTTTCACTTTAAACATTTTGAAATGTTAAAGGGAGACTGTAAGAAAAAAAAGCAAGACTTCCCAGAAGAGAGGCAACTCGAGGAAGAAGTTACTTAAAAATTCATGAAAAGTGAAAACCTGAGAAACATAAACCAAGTCCATTTCTTTAAGAAAAAAAAAACCCCACAAGAACAGAATTCCAATAGTCTCCTTGCTAAAAAAAAAAAAAAGTCTCACGTGACCACCTCTCTTTAAAAAAGGACTTGACAATTTAAAGTAAACACAAACATGAAGAAGCTGAACTCACCTCACACCCTGAGAGGGCCTGGCTGGACTGGGCGGCGTAGAAAAGGGAATCCACATTGCTGGGATCAAGGTTTGATTTAATGAAGGTGCACGCTTTCTAAACAGAGGGAAAATCAATGCTAAGTGGTGATACACATGATGACTGGGTCAAGTGTACTTTTTTTTTTGAATGACGAATAAAATTCTGAGCCATCTATGATGGCTTAAAGAACCAGTTACACAGTATTTCATTTATTAAACATATTTTTCACAGGAAGCTATATTACTCCCAAATGCTAACTTCATAAAAAGAGCAACTCTAGGGCTTCCCTGGTGGCTCAGATGGTAAAAAATCTGCTTGCAAAGCAGAAGACCTGGGTTTGATTCCTGGCTTGTGAAGACCCCCACCTGGAGAAGGGAATGGCTACCCACTCCAGTATGCTTGCCTAGAGAATCCCATGAACAGAGGAGTCTGGTGGGCTACAGTGCATGGGGTCACGAAGAGTTGGACACGACTAAGCAACTAAGCATACACACACATAGTCCTTCTGAACCCGGAAGGAAGGAAAGACAAGGTGGTCACGGACCACTGCTCTGGCTGTAACCTGTGCAGGGTGTTTATGATGCTCTTCCTCTTAATGAACATGAGGACCCTGTTGCAGATATTATCATCCTCATTGAACAGAATAAGAAACAGATTCAGCATTGGTAAGTAACCTCATGAAGGTTACAAAGCTAATAAATGGCAGTGTCTTCACTCAGATGTCTCCAAAGCTAAGTCAGTTTCAACACATCTAAAAAGGATGTGAAGAAAACAATCTATTCAAAAAATCCTTTCAGCAGAATGTAGGTAATTGATGTGTGCTTTGTCGCCATCTGGTGCTTTAACAACAGAACAACATCCAAAGGCCCAAATGATGATGGTCATTGTTACCACTTTTTGAGCACTTAAAATGTGGCAAGCAGTGTTGACAAGCGCTGTATAAGCGTTTCTCCTTTAATAAGAGCACCTATGCATTAGGTCCTCCTATTACCTGAATTTTACAGATAAGAAAACTGGGGCATAATGTCACTCAGCTCTTAAAGGAGTAACTGGAATTCAGACCCAGGCAGCCTGGCTTCAGTCTGAGCGATACAATCTTTCTGGGGATTACAAAAAGGACCTGTTCCTGTATAAAACCAGCATCATGCCTACTATACTTGCTTTGCAGAGACAGACCTACCAGCAGTCTTTGATTTCAAAGCTCAAAATGTCAGCAACTTGTTTTTGCTTTCTTTCCTATGTGGGATGGTTGATCTTGAGCCTGCAGGAAGGAAGCTGGCCCCAGACTTCTCCAAGTCCACATTTGTTTGCCTCCAATTCTTACGTGTCTAAAGACAGGAAACCACAGACACGCCTTTGTAGGAGGGTCATGCATGCTCAGTCATGTTCCATGACTTTTCGACCCGATGAACCATAGCCTGCCAGCCCCTCTTGGGGAAAATTCTATGAATATGGAGGCAAGAATACTGGAGTGGGTTGCCATTTCCTCCTCCAGGGGATCTTCCCAATTCAGGGATTAAACCTGCATCTCCTGCATTGGCAAGCAGATTCTTTACCATGGAGTCACCTGGGAAGCCCTACATATACAGTACTTGACACAGAAATGAAAGATGTTCATTCCTCATTAACACCTAAAATCAACTCTCATTCCACACTCCACTGTTCCCAGAGCTGTGCTCTCCTCTCATACTTACTTGACCCCATTCCTCTCAATTTTCCTGCTGAATCTGTTATGACAAGATAACCAAAATCTCCCCTAATGATCTATCTATGAGAGCAACCAACTCAGTGGATCTAACAGAACTGCGGGAGTTCTCCCTACTCACTGAAAGCAACAACAGCTGAGCAGGACACACCCCACTACAGTAATAGAGACTCTTTCTCAATTGGTTTATTTAATGTGTACCTCTAACAAGGAAATCCACCAGCTCTTAAAAACGTCCATACAACTCCCTTCCTTCCATGGCTTACAATGTACACATCACACGCTCACCACAGCATGTTTCATAAGTGATTAGAAGAATGAAGTATGCGATTAAGCCATTTATTTTCTGATTAAAAGGCACATTTAGAGAGCTTTCATTTCTATTACGCTAAAGTTTACAATTCATTCATTCAACAAATATTTGTGGAACAACTTCTGTTCAGTAGGCATTAAGCAATGCGGATGGCAGTTTGATAAAAAAAAATAAAACGTCAATGTACATGAACTACCACTATTACATAATAGTATTTTTAAGACCTAATACTGATTACACACGTATTACCTGCCATCACCATACTAACCACCCTGCATCCATCACCTGTGAGCTGCGTAACTATTTCCATGTTACAGATGAGCAAACAAAGATTCTGAAAGGTTCGGTAAGCAGCACAGGTCCCTCAGTGGTGTGCTTGTGAAGGAAAGATCTTGAAGCCAACCACTGAATTAGGAAGAAAAAGCACAGCTAATCGTACAATTTGGAGAAGGAAATGGCAACCCACTCCAGTGTTCTTGCCTGGAGAAGCCCATGGACAGAGAAGCTGGGCAGGCTACAGTCCATGGGGTCCCAAGGGTCAGACACGACTTCGCGACTAAACCGGCACGACCACCAATCACACAATTAGCTGTGGTACTGGAGAAGACTCTCCAGAGTCCCCTGGACTGCAAGGAGATCAAACCACTCAATCCTAAAGGAAATCAGTCCTGAATTATTCGCTGGAAGGACTAATGCTAAAGCTGAAATTTCAATACTTTGGCCACCTGATGCGAAGAGCTGACTCATTTGAAAAGACCCTGATGCAGAAGCAGAAGGGGACGACAGAGGATGGGATGATTGGATGGCATCACCGCCTCGATGGACATGAGTTTGGGTAGACTCCAGCAGTTGGTGATGGACAGGGAGGTCTGGTGTGCTGTAATCCATGGGATCGCAAAGAGTCAGACACAACTAAGAGACTGAACTGAATCACACAATTACCCCCGAATCACAGTGCACTGCAGCTGTCTGGATGGCTTCAGCCTGTACCTTCAGTCTGGGCCAACATCCACTCAAACTTGTGACATCAGCAGAAAACACCCACAGGGGCAAGAGTTCAATCTAAATCCACATGCAACTCCAAACCATAGGAATCTGCCTGTCAATGCAGGGGACTTGTTGGGCTTAATCCCTGGTCTGAGAGGGAGGATCCTACAGGCCGCAGGGCAACTGGGCCCGTGCACCACAATTACCGCGCCTGCACTCCAGAGTCCGTGAACTACAACTACTGAAGCCCACGTGCCTACGGGCTGTGCTCCACAGCAAGAGAAGCCACCGCAATGAGACGCCCGCACACCACCACTAGAGAGAGCCCGCATGCGGCAGCAAAGGCCCAGCCCAGCCAAAACATGCAGAGATGTCTTTTTTTCAAAAAGGTATCATTCAGGTTAGAGGAAGACCACCCCCACTCCCTGGACTGAATGCTATGGTCCCACACACTTGAAATCCATCAGTAGAAACCACTCATCTGCATTCAAATCCGCCAAAATGTAAAATTAACCTAATAATCCCATTTTCTCTCCTATACCTGATGATACAAAACCTCTGCTAGTCAGGACTGCTCCACCCTATGCCTCCCAACTGTTCCCTCTCTTCCCAGGCCCTTTACTGACACCATAGGCTGTCCATACAGCATCTACGCCAGCCCCGTCTGAACTCTCATGAATAAATTATAAAAAACAAAATTATAAAAGCAAACGTTTTAAAATATTAATTATAACAATAGTTAACAATCAAAGGGCCTTTCATGGGCCTGTTACCTATTAGCCATAACATGATTTCACATTATCTTTTCAGTGATCCCAGGAGAAAGGCACCATAACTTCCATTTTACCGAGATGGAGCCAAGATCAAAAGCTTGGGCTAACAACTCTGCTACTTGTGCACTTTCTTTTGAGCAAAACTAATTTTATCAGGTGGTACCTTGACCTTGAGGGTTTACAGCAACATGAGGAAAGCTGGTTTCAACAGTCACACACAGGAATACCGAGCAGGAACAAATAATAGATATCAGGAAGATATATCTGAATTTCTGAATAAGTGCAGCTCTCATACAGCAGGGATTAGCAAATTTTCTACAAAGGGTCAGAGAATAAATAGGCTTTGGGGGCCAGATAATTCCCTTTAATAATTACTCAACTTTACTGTTAAAGTGCAAATGTAGCCATAAGCAATATATAAATGAAAGGTCTAGTTGTTTTTCAGTCAACTTTTACTTACAGAAACAGACTTCAAGCTGGATCTGACCCTAGGGGCCATTATTCAGATGATGGTTGGCAGACACAGGGCAATTTTCTTAACCTTTCTGAACTTGTGTTTTCTCCACTATTATAGGAAAATATTTCTGACCATATGGAATTAAGAACTGTGGAAAATTAAGTAAAGAGATGGGAATACCAGACCACCTGACCTGCCTCTTGAGAAACCTGTATGCAGGTCAGGAAGCAACAGTTAGAACTGGACATGGGACAACAGACTGGTTCCAAATAGGAAAAGGAGTACACCAAGGCTTTATATTGTCACCCTGTTTATTTAACTTATATGCAGAGTATATCATGAGAAACACTGGGCTGGAAGAAGCACAAGCTGGAATCAAGATTACCAGCAGAAATATCAGTAACCTCAGATATGCAGATGATACCACCCTTATGGCAGAAAGTGAAGAAGAACTAAAAAGCCTCTTGATGAAAGAGAAAGAGGAGAGTGAAAAAGTTGGCTTAAAACTCAACATTCAGAAAACTAAGATCACAGCATCTGGTCCCATCACTTCATGGGAAATAGATGGGGAAACAGTGTAAAGTGACAGACTTTACTTTTTTGGGCTCCAAAATCACTGCAGATGGTAACTACAGCCAAGAAATTAAAAGACACTTGCTCCATGGAAGAAAAGTTATGACCAACCTAGACAGCATATTAAAAAGCAGAGACATTACTTTGCCAACAAAGTTCCATCTAGTCAAAGCTATGGTTTTTCCAGTAGTCATGTATGGATGTGAGAGTTGGACTATAAAGAAAGCTGAGCGCCAAAGAATTGATGCTTTTGAACTGTGTGTGATGTTGGAGAAGACTCTTGAGAGTCCCTTGGACTGCAAAGAGATCCAACCAGTTCATCCTAAAGGAAATCAGCCCGGAATATTCATTGCAAGGACTGATGCTAAAGCTGAAACTCCAATACTTTGGCCACCTGATGGGAAGAACTGACTCATCTGAAAAGACCCTGGCGCTAGGAAAGGTTGAAGGTGGGAGGAGAAAGGGACGACAGGGGATGAGATGGTAGGATGGCATCTGTCTCTTATACACATCTAGATGTGTATAAGAGACAGGGCCAGAGCAGCTACGGGGGACCCTGTCTTGGGGCGCTGCACAAGGACATGGACCTTTGTACGATACGATGTCTGCAATGCTGGCAGAGCGCCTGGAGCACGGCAGGTNGATTAAACTCCAGGAGCTGGTGATGGACAGGGAGGCCTGGCGTGCTGCAGTCCATGGGGTCACAAAGAGTTGGACACCACTGAGCAACTGAACTGAACTGAGAATTAAGAACACTCAAGATAATATGTCCAGTGTATCTGGTGTATATCAGATATTCAATAGATAGTAGCAATTACTGATTCTAGTCCCAGCCAGGAAGGATAAACCGAGGACATCAGAAATTCTCAAAAATTTCAGTTCACAAAAACACACACATACAGAAACATTCTGGCCCACTGGCAAAAATGGAACATTTTGAGCATCAAAAAACATAACAATTGCAATAGACTGCAAGACATCAACTGGGACTACCTATTCTGACCAGGACGGAATTAAAATATTAAACTGCCACATATAACTATAAAACTGAACAAAATGAGATGCTGATACACCAGACAGCACAAGGCTGTGATCCTTGAAAAAAAGTAAAAAGTATGACGGTAGTACAAATGATGGGAGTTTGAAGAGAAATATTTTGTTATAAGGTCCTTTCCTTATTCATGATGTGGCAAAATAATTCAAAATATACTGTGATAAGTTAAGATGCACATTATAAGGATTTCCCTAGTGGTCCAGTAGTTGAGAATCCACCTGCCAATGCAAGAGACATGGGTTCAATCCCTGGTCCAGAAGATTCCATGTGCCACAGGACAACTAAGCCCGGGCGACAAATACTAAGCTTAGAACCCATGAGCTGCAGCTACCGAAACCTGTGCTCCCTAGAGCCTGTGCTCACCAGCAAGAGAAGCCTCCGCAATGAGAAGCCTGTCCACCACGGCTAGAGTAGCCCCTACACGTCACAACTACAGAAAGCCCACGAGCAGCAAGCAGGACCCAGTACAGCCAACTAAATAATAAGTTTTTTTTTTTAAGATGTATATTACAATCTCTAGATCAACTGCTAGAAAACTAAGTAAGCAAAAAGTCAATAAAAGAGATAAACTATTTTTTAAAAAAGATTCAAACTAAGAAAGGAAAGGAAGAGAAAAGCATGGATAGACAAATAGAAAATAACAAAATGGTATACTTAAATCCAACAGCATAGTTAACAAAAAATATAAATGAACTAAATCCCCAACTAAGAGACTGAGATTGTCAGAATAGATTAAAAAACAAATCCCTGCTATATACTGTGTACAAGAGATAAACTAGCATGACAACACCTGAATCTAACTTTATCATAACTAAAAATGAAACAATCAGGTATTATGCATCCATTAATAGGAGGTACCGGGGAAGGCAATGGCACCCCACCCCAGTACTCTTGCCTGGAAAACCCAATGGACGGAGTAGCCTGGAAAAAAAAAAAAAAAGTCTCACGTGACCACCTCTCTTTAAAAAAGGACTTGACAATTTAAAGTAAACACAAACATGAAGAAGCTGAACTCACCTCACACCCTGAGAGGGCCTGGCTGGACTGGGCGGCGTAGAAAAGGGAATCCACATTGCTGGGATCAAGGTTTGATTTAATGAAGGTGCACGCTTTCTAAACAGAGGGAAAATCAATGCTAAGTGGTGATACACATGATGACTGGGTCAAGTGTACTTTTTTTTTTGAATGACGAATAAAATTCTGAGCCATCTATGATGGCTTAAAGAACCAGTTACACAGTATTTCATTTATTAAACATATTTTTCACAGGAAGCTATATTACTCCCAAATGCTAACTTCATAAAAAGAGCAACTCTAGGGCTTCCCTGGTGGCTCAGATGGTAAAAAATCTGCTTGCAAAGCAGAAGACCTGGGTTTGATTCCTGGCTTGTGAAGACCCCCACCTGGAGAAGGGAATGGCTACCCACTCCAGTATGCTTGCCTAGAGAATCCCATGAACAGAGGAGTCTGGTGGGCTACAGTGCATGGGGTCACGAAGAGTTGGACACGACTAAGCAACTAAGCATACACACACATAGTCCTTCTGAACCCGGAAGGAAGGAAAGACAAGGTGGTCACGGACCACTGCTCTGGCTGTAACCTGTGCAGGGTGTTTATGATGCTCTTCCTCTTAATGAACATGAGGACCCTGTTGCAGATATTATCATCCTCATTGAACAGAATAAGAAACAGATTCGGCATTGGTAAGTAACCTCATGAAGGTTACAAAGCTAATAAATGGCAGTGTCTTCACTCAGATGTCTCCAAAGCTAAGTCAGTTTCAACACATCTAAAAAGGATGTGAAGAAAACAATCTATTCAAAAAATCCTTTCAGCAGAATGTAGGTAATTGATGTGTGCTTTGTCGCCATCTGGTGCTTTAACAACAGAACAACATCCAAAGGCCCAAATGATGATGGTCATTGTTACCACTTTTTGAGCACTTAAAATGTGGCAAGCAGTGTTGACAAGCGCTGTATAAGCGTTTCTCCTTTAATAAGAGCACCTATGCATTAGGTCCTCCTATTACCTGAATTTTACAGATAAGAAAACTGGGGCATAATGTCACTCAGCTCTTAAAGGAGTAACTGGAATTCAGACCCAGGCAGCCTGGCTTCAGTCTGAGCGATACAATCTTTCTGGGGATTACAAAAAGGACCTGTTCCTGTATAAAACCAGCATCATGCCTACTATACTTGCTTTGCAGAGACAGACCTACCAGCAGTCTTTGATTTCAAAGCTCAAAATGTCAGCAACTTGTTTTTGCTTTCTTTCCTATGTGGGATGGTTGATCTTGAGCCTGCAGGAAGGAAGCTGGCCCCAGACTTCTCCAAGTCCACATTTGTTTGCCTCCAATTCTTACGTGTCTAAAGACAGGAAACCACAGACACGCCTTTGTAGGAGGGTCATGCATGCTCAGTCATGTTCCATTCTTTTCGACCCGATGAACCGTAGCCTGCCAGCCCCTCTTGGGGAAAATTCTATGAATATGGAGGCAAGAATACTGGAGTGGGTTGCCATTTCCTCCTCCAGGGGATCTTCCCAATTCAGGGATTGAACCTGCATCTCCTGCATTGGCAAGCAGATTCTTTACCATGGAGTCACCTGGGAAGCCCTACATATACAGTACTTGACACAGAAATGAAAGATGTTCATTCCTCATTAACACCTAAAATCAACTCTCATTCCACACTCCACTGTTCCCAGAGCTGTGCTCTCCTCTCATACTTACTTGACCCCATTCCTCTCAATTTTCCTGCTGAATCTGTTATGACAAGATAACCAAAATCTCCCCTAATGATCTATCTATGAGAGCAACCAACTCAGTGGATCTAACAGAACTGCGGGAGTTCTCCCTACTCACTGAAAGCAACAACAGCTGAGCAGGACACACCCCACTACAGTAATAGAGACTCTTTCTCAATTGGTTTATTTAATGTGTACCTCTAACAAGGAAATCCACCAGCTCTTAAAAACGTCCATACAACTCCCTTCCTTCCATGGCTTACAATGTACACATCACACGCTCACCACAGCATGTTTCATAAGTGATTAGAAGAATGAAGTATGCGATTAAGCCATTTATTTTCTGATTAAAAGGCACATTTAGAGAGCTTTCATTTCTATTACGCTAAAGTTTACAATTCATTCATTCAACAAATATTTGTGGAACAACTTCTGTTCAGTAGGCATTAAGCAATGCGGATGGCAGTTTGATAAAAAAAAATAAAACGTCAATGTACATGAACTACCACTATTACATAATAGTATTTTTAAGACCTAATACTGATTACACACGTATTACCTGCCATCACCATACTAACCACCCTGCATCCATCACCTGTGAGCTGCGTAACTATTTCCATGTTACAGATGAGCAAACAAAGATTCTGAAAGGTTCGGTAAGCAGCACAGGTCCCTCAGTGGTGTGCTTGTGAAGGAAAGATCTTGAAGCCAACCACTGAATTAGGAAGAAAAAGCACAGCTAATCGTACAATTTGGAGAAGGAAATGGCAACCCACTCCAGTGTTCTTGCCTGGAGAAGCCCATGGACAGAGAAGCTGGGCAGGCTACAGTCCATGGGGTCCCAAGGGTCAGACACGACTTCGCGACTAAACCGGCACGACCACCAATCACACAATTAGCTGTGGTACTGGAGAAGACTCTCCAGAGTCCCCTGGACTGCAAGGAGATCAAACCACTCAATCCTAAAGGAAATCAGTCCTGAATTATTCGCTGGAAGGACTAATGCTAAAGCTGAAATTTCAATACTTTGGCCACCTGATGCGAAGAGCTGACTCATTTGAAAAGACCCTGATGCAGAAGCAGAAGGGGACGACAGAGGATGGGATGATTGGATGGCATCACCGCCTCGATGGACATGAGTTTGGGTAGACTCCAGCAGTTGGTGATGGACAGGGAGGTCTGGTGTGCTGTAATCCATGGGATCGCAAAGAGTCAGACACAACTAAGAGACTGAACTGAATCACACAATTACCCCCGAATCACAGTGCACTGCAGCTGTCTGGATGGCTTCAGCCTGTACCTTCAGTCTGGGCCAACATCCACTCAAACTTGTGACATCAGCAGAAAACACCCACAGGGGCAAGAGTTCAATCTAAATCCACATGCAACTCCAAACCATAGGAATCTGCCTGTCAATGCAGGGGACTTGTTGGGCTTAATCCCTGGTCTGAGAGGGAGGATCCTACAGGCCGCAGGGCAACTGGGCCCGTGCACCACAATTACCGCGCCTGCACTCCAGAGTCCGTGAACTACAACTACTGAAGCCCACGTGCCTACGGGCTGTGCTCCACAGCAAGAGAAGCCACCGCAATGAGATGCCCGCACACCACCACTAGAGAGAGCCCGCATGCGGCAGCAAAGGCCCAGCCCAGCCAAAACATGCAGAGATGTCTTTTTTTCAAAAAGGTATCATTCAGGTTAGAGGAAGACCACCCCCACTCCCTGGACTGAATGCTATGGTCCCACACACTTGAAATCCATCAGTAGAAACCACTCATCTGCATTCAAATCCGCCAAAATGTAAAATTAACCTAATAATCCCATTTTCTCTCCTATACCTGATGATACAAAACCTCTGCTAGTCAGGACTGCTCCACCCTATGCCTCCCAACTGTTCCCTCTCTTCCCAGGCCCTTTACTGACACCATAGGCTGTCCATACAGCATCTACGCCAGCCCCGTCTGAACTCTCATGAATAAATTATAAAAAACAAAATTATAAAAGCAAACGTTTTAAAATATTAATTATAACAATAGTTAACAATCAAAGGGCCTTTCATGGGCCTGTTACCTATTAGCCATAACATGATTTCACATTATCTTTTCAGTGATCCCAGGAGAAAGGCACCATAACTTCCATTTTACCGAGATGGAGCCAAGATCAAAAGCTTGGGCTAACAACTCTGCTACTTGTGCACTTTCTTTTGAGCAAAACTAATTTTATCAGGTGGTACCTTGACCTTGAGGGTTTACAGCAACATGAGGAAAGCTGGTTTCAACAGTCACACACAGGAATACCGAGCAGGAACAAATAATAGATATCAGGAAGATATATCTGAATTTCTGAATAAGTGCAGCTCTCATACAGCAGGGATTAGCAAATTTTCTACAAAGGGTCAGAGAATAAATAGGCTTTGGGGGCCAGATAATTCCCTTTAATAATTACTCAACTTTACTGTTAAAGTGCAAATGTAGCCATAAGCAATATATAAATGAAAGGTCTAGTTGTTTTTCAGTCAACTTTTACTTACAGAAACAGACTTCAAGCTGGATCTGACCCTAGGGGCCATTATTCAGATGATGGTTGGCAGACACAGGGCAATTTTCTTAACCTTTCTGAACTTGTGTTTTCTCCACTATTATAGGAAAATATTTCTGACCATATGGAATTAAGAACTGTGGAAAATTAAGTAAAGAGATGGGAATACCAGACCACCTGACCTGCCTCTTGAGAAACCTGTATGCAGGTCAGGAAGCAACAGTTAGAACTGGACATGGGACAACAGACTGGTTCCAAATAGGAAAAGGAGTACACCAAGGCTTTATATTGTCACCCTGTTTATTTAACTTATATGCAGAGTATATCATGAGAAACACTGGGCTGGAAGAAGCACAAGCTGGAATCAAGATTACCAGCAGAAATATCAATAACCTCAGATATGCAGATGATACCACCCTTATGGCAGAAAGTGAAGAAGAACTAAAAAGCCTCTTGATGAAAGAGAAAGAGGAGAGTGAAAAAGTTGGCTTAAAGCTCAACATTCAGAAAACTAAGATCACAGCATCTGGTCCCATCACTTCATGGGAAATAGATGGGGAAACAGTGTAAAGTGACAGACTTTACTTTTTTGGGCTCCAAAATCACTGCAGATGGTAACTACAGCCAAGAAATTAAAAGACACTTGCTCCATGGAAGAAAAGTTATGACCAACCTAGACAGCATATTAAAAAGCAGAGACATTACTTTGCCAACAAAGTTCCATCTAGTCAAAGCTATGGTTTTTCCAGTAGTCATGTATGGATGTGAGAGTTGGACTATAAAGAAAGCTGAGCGCCAAAGAATTGATGCTTTTGAACTGTGTGTGATGTTGGAGAAGACTCTTGAGAGTCCCTTGGACTGCAAAGAGATCCAACCAGTTCATCCTAAAGGAAATCAGCCCGGAATATTCATTGCAAGGACTGATGCTAAAGCTGAAACTCCAATACTTTGGCCACCTGATGGGAAGAACTGACTCATCTGAAAAGACCCTGGTGCTAGGAAAGGTTGAAGGTGGGAGGAGAAAGGGACGACAGGGGATGAGATGGTAGGATGGCATCACTGACTTGATGGACATGAGTTTGATTAAACTCCAGGAGCTGGTGATGGACAGGGAGGCCTGGCGTGCTGCAGTCCATGGGGTCACAAAGAGTTGGACACCACTGAGCAACTGAACTGAACTGAGAATTAAGAACACTCAAGATAATATGTCCAGTGTATCTGGTGTATATCAGATATTCAATAGATAGTAGCAATTACTGATTCTAGTCCCAGCCAGGAAGGATAAACCGAGGACATCAGAAATTCTCAAAAATTTCAGTTCACAAAAACACACACATACAGAAACATTCTGGCCCACTGGCAAAAATGGAACATTTTGAGCATCAAAAAACATAACAATTGCAATAGACTGCAAGACATCAACTGGGACTACCTATTCTGACCAGGACGGAATTAAAATATTAAACTGCCACATATAACTATAAAACTGAACAAAATGAGATGCTGATACACCAGACAGCACAAGGCTGTGATCCTTGAAAAAAAGTAAAAAGTATGACGGTAGTACAAATGATGGGAGTTTGAAGAGAAATATTTTGTTATAAGGTCCTTTCCTTATTCATGATGTGGCAAAATAATTCAAAATATACTGTGATAAGTTAAGATGCACATTATAAGGATTTCCCTAGTGGTCCAGTAGTTGAGAATCCACCTGCCAATGCAAGAGACATGGGTTCAATCCCTGGTCCAGAAGATTCCATGTGCCACAGGACAACTAAGCCCGGGCGACAAATACTAAGCTTAGAACCCATGAGCTGCAGCTACCGAAACCTGTGCTCCCTAGAGCCTGTGCTCACCAGCAAGAGAAGCCTCCGCAATGAGAAGCCTGTCCACCACGGCTAGAGTAGCCCCTACACGTCACAACTACAGAAAGCCCACGAGCAGCAAGCAGGACCCAGTACAGCCAACTAAATAATAAGTTTTTTTTTTTAAGATGTATATTACAATCTCTAGATCAACTGCTAGAAAACTAAGTAAGCAAAAAGTCAATAAAAGAGATAAACTATTTTTTAAAAAAGATTCAAACTAAGAAAGGAAAGGAAGAGAAAAGCATGGATAGACAAATAGAAAATAACAAAATGGTATACTTAAATCCAACAGCATAGTTAACAAAAAATATAAATGAACTAAATCCCCAACTAAGAGACTGAGATTGTCAGAATAGATTAAAAAACAAATCCCTGCTATATACTGTGTACAAGAGATAAACTAGCATGACAACACCTGAATCTAACTTTATCATAACTAAAAATGAAACAATCAGGTATTATGCATCCATTAATAGGAGGTACCGGGGAAGGCAATGGCACCCCACCCCAGTACTCTTGCCTGGAAAACCCAATGGACGGAGTAGCCTGGTGGGCTGCAGTCCATGGGGTCGCTAACAGTCGGACAGACTGAGCGACTTCACTTTCACTTTTCTCTTTCATGCTTTGGAGAAGGAAATGGCAACCCACTCCAGTATTCTTGCCTGGAGAATCCCAGGGACGGGGGAGCCTGGTGGGCTGCCGTCTATGGGGTCACACAGAGTTGGACACGACTGAAGTGACTTAGCAGCAGCAGCAGCAATAGGAGGTACACAGCGTTGCCTACAAACTGACCCTGAATAGAAATAAGTCTCAAGAATTATCCGTTTATAAGAATCCAAGAGGTAAGAAAATATGTTCAAAAACAACATGAGGATATAATCAA
The DNA here is from genome assembly GCA_006410675.1 of Oreotragus oreotragus. Classification (NCBI taxonomy): domain Eukaryota; kingdom Metazoa; phylum Chordata; class Mammalia; order Artiodactyla; family Bovidae; genus Oreotragus; species Oreotragus oreotragus. Next base: position 113,560 of record SJYX01024335.1, on the reverse strand, counting down.
TCAAAGGCAGAATGTGGAAAATTCTCCAGGACAAGTGACCTGGCTTGTTCCATAAGTAAAAGATGGGGGCGGAGGGAGACTGTTAAAGATGCAAAGGATGTGAGAGTCTGGGAGGATGCCAAGACAGGCCTTAGCAAAGGGAGTGAGCAGCTAACTGGACACGTTACCGCTCCCTAAAATGCACTGTCCTCTGAAGATTACATTGCCTTAATCTGTTGAACCTAGGCATGGCTACTGGACTTGCTTTAGGCAAAGAAATGAGAAAGAAAACACAAGTGGCAAGTATCTCTTCTGAAGAGAAGTTGTAAAAGTCACACTTTCAGCTCTGCATCAGTCCAGAAAGAGACTACTCCATCAGGCTAAATCTTAGCCTGAAGAATATGAAGCAAAGCCCCAGCTGATCGTTAATGGCCATATTATAGTACAAGTGAAAAATAAACTTTAGTCAGAAACCACTTAAATGTGGGGCCATTTCTATGCTAATATAAGAAAGGCAGCATTCTAAAGATGTCATCGTCAGATTTCCATCCACTGATTATATATTTAAACGTTAACCGAAGAATTGCTATGAAGGGATTTTTTAGGTGTAATTAAAGCCCCAAAACAGCAGACCTTAAAATTTAGAGATTTTCCAGGTAGGCCTGACCTAAAAGGTAAGCCTTTTAATTGCAGAGAGTTTTCTTCAACTGGTAGCAGAAGAGGAGGTCAGAGAGATTTGAAGAGCAAGAAGGACTCAACATGCCATGACTGACTTAAGTTGGGACAGGGCAAGATGCAAAGAAAGGAGGTGGCCGTGAGGAGTGGACAGCAGCCCTTGGCTTGACAGTGAGAAAACGGGGACCTCAGGCCTACGACCACAAGAAACTGGATTCTGCCAACAACCTGAAGAGCCTATGGTTAAGAGCCAAGTCTGGCCAACACCTTCAAAGGGACCTATGAGACACCAAGCAGAGAGCCCCGCCAAGCCTGTCAGGACTTCTGACTTACAGAACTATCCATTCATAAATGGGTGTTGTTTTAAACCCCTAAGTTCACATTAATTTGTTACACAACTATAGGAAACTGACACACAAGGCTTATGTGAGAAACCAGGCCCTAACTCCCTACCCTAGGCTGTCCATGTTGCTGTAATGAATAAAATGTAAATTCACAATTTAAGACTTTTCCTAAATCCAGGAAAGGTTTCAGTCATGATGCATTTTTCCTGATCAAAGACCCAAAAAATATATCCGAATTGCCTGATGCTGTAACTGTCAGTGTTTAATAAAAGTGAATGCTCCCCATCTTGAACTCCTTTAATATTTATTAGCCACACACACGGGGCACTTAACCAGTATAGCCTCACTATAAGTGAAGTGAAATGAAATAGAAGTCACTCAGTCGTGTCCGACTCTTTCCCACCCCATGGACTGTTGCCCATGAGACTCCTCCGCCCATGGGATTCTCCAGGCAAGAACACTGGAGTGGGTTGCCATTCCTTTCTCCAGGGGATCTTCCCCACCCAGAGATCAAACTGCGATCTCTAGCATGCTGGCAAATTCTTTACTGTCTGAGCTACCAGGAAAGCTCAGCCTCACCATAAAAGTTTCAATAAAAGCTACAGAAAGCTCCTAAAGGATTTATGCCTTGGTCTTCTTTATACTTTACTAAAACTGGCATGGTACTAACATACATTAGTCATTCAGGAAAAAACAGAGGATCTGTCAGATTGATATAAATATTTACGATATTGACTCAGCCTTGGGTATTCTCAAATAAGCAAGAGTTGGGTTTGAAGTACACAAAAGGAAGACAGTGAAGGAATGAGGCCACCGAGGCAAAAGTGAGCTCACCTTTACATCTGGCACCTGGGCACCAAGGCTGCTGAGCCCCACGACGGAGTAGAAAGCAGACTCCAAACTTGTGAAAGGGCGGTCCAGCGAGGCTTTCAGTCTCTCCACATCATGCTTGGTGAGGTAGTGAGTGGGCGTCAAAGCCTGGCCACTGGCTATGATTGTCAGGGCCAACAGGAAGACAGTGCTTGAACCTTAGAGGGAAATGACTGTTAAATAAATACACTCCACACTATTCAAAGTTCTCTACACAGTTCTAGTGATGAGGTGCAGCAAGGTCTGGGAACCAAGACACGTGAGGAAGGGTGAGGAAATGGGAGGTTCCAGCTGGGGAACCGGTGGGCACAGTCTTCAACTATCTGAATGACAGTCCTCCCAGCAGCTTCTGGGCATCTAAAGCAAGGGGCTCATCACGCCATTCCCATCTCACGTACGTTTGTAGCTCCAATGCCTCCTACGACAAATCCAAACCCGAGTCCTCACGTGGCCTTGCCTGTTTCCCAGTGGGATCTCTTCCCCCACTCTTTCATCTGTGGCTCTCTGCCCTCCTCTCCGTTCCTTTAACGAGTCGTGTTCTTTCCTATTCAGCTCTTTGGCATGTCTTCTCCTGCTTAATTTCAACTTTCAGATTTCAGGTCAAGTATCTCTTTCTTTGGAGAAGGCAATGGCAACCTACTCCAGTACTCTTGCCTGGAAAATACCATGGGCAAAGGAGCCTGGTAGGCTGCAGTCCATGGGGTTGCTAGGAGTTGAACACGACTGAGCGACTTCACTTTCACTTTCATGCATCGGAGAAGGAAATGGCAACCCACTCCAGTGTTCTTGCCTGGAGAATCCCAGGGACGGGGGAGCCTGGTGGGCTGCCATCTATGGGGTTGCACAGAGTTGGACACGACTGAAGTGACTTAGCAGCAGCAGCAGCATCTCTTCCTTAAGAAGCCCCCCAGCAGCCCTCCTCTGGATTGGGTCCAGTTCTATGGTGAAACACAAGGTGTCTGGGGCCAGGTTTAAATCTCAGCTCTGTCACTTTTTAGCCAGGTGGCCATGGCAGTTACAATGTGACCAGTCTGTGCCTCAGTTTCCTCAAGTGGGATAATACCGGTATCTACCTCAGGGTTGTTAGGATTACATGCATTAAGTTAGAATATCTTAGTTAGTGGCACATATATAAATAAGGGTTACATAAATGTTAGCTACTCCTTCTTTTACATTATTGTTGTTGTTTCTATATCCGCTCAAAGCACCTTGCAATTCTATGTAGTATTTTTTGCAACTAAATTTAGTAATGTCTGATTCCTCTGCTAAACTATAAGCCCCATGAGGATAGACTGTTGCTTTTATTCATCCCAGTATTTCCAAGCCTTGCACATGGTAGTACTGAATTAATATTTGCTGAATAAATGGGGGAAAAAAATCAGTCCTCATGAATGCCAGGAGTCGAACATTTCTACTTTTCATTGGAATAAAATCCTTTCAAACGGGCAGCTTCATGAACAGTCTGCCTTCCAAGTAACAGTAATCACAAGGTTAACATTTATAATTAATGCCCCTTTGCCTATATCATCTACTTCAGTTTGAACTAGAACCCCTTAATAAAGGTATTTTACAAATAAGAAAGACAACCAGAACAGCCTAGACACAGCCAATCTTGGACTAATACCCAGGTCCATCTAAAGAGTTCTCACTCCACTATTTTTGGTAGAATGTTGATGAAGGGATCCCTTCATTAGGGATCATGCTACTTAAGTGTTCGTGCTACTTAAGCCCTTGTGTGTATTAAATAACCTAAAGAATGTGAAAGCTCTTTAAAAAAACTTGAAAGAGATCTGTAATGTGGATCATCATTCATCAAATGTTTCTGAATAACTACTATGTACCAAGAACTATTTTTGGTGTTAATACAACACGAAATGGAACAAAAACCCCTAACCTCATGGAACTTACACTCTAGTGGGAAAAGACGTGACACAAAATAACTAAGAAACATTATTCATCATCTTAGAAGGTGAAAAGTGCTGTGGAGAAAAATAAAGAACAAAAGGGATATGTGGGAAGAGCTACAACTTTAAACATGGCAGCCTCTGAAGGCCTAACTAAGAAATAGAGATATGTATAAATCTGAGGGAAAAGAAGCAGCAAGTCATGAAGATATCCGGAGGGAAACTATCCCAAGAAGAAAAGCAAGTACAAAGACCCTGAATCTGGAGGGCAGACGGGACTTTCTGCACTAGCCAGGACAACATGGCTGGAGAGGATTAAGCAAGGGGTGCGAAGTAGGACAAGGTGACAGACACAGCAAAGGTCAAACCCGGACGACCCTACAGGCACTCTGGCTTTTATTAAGTGAAAAAATTTTGAGCAGAGGAGTAATCTGACTTACATTTTAACAGAAACTTTGTGTTGAGAACAAACAATACTGTGCTGAGATTACAGAGGAGCAAGAAGAGAAAAAGAGACACCAGTCAGGAGACCACAGCCATACCTCAAGAAAAAAGATGGTGGTGGTGGTCTAAACCAGGGGACCAACTGGCTGGAGTCTGGCTAGAACCCAGTTAGAATTGCTGATATGTGTAAAGATGTAAAAGAGGGATCCAGATACTAATGCTGACCCAGTGCCTTGAAGACATGCATGTACTCAGTGCATTAAGATCTAGTAACTGTGACTAGCATTTTCCCAGCTAGACTGCAAGTTCCTCTAACATAGCACTTGTGCCAGTATCCTGATCTTCCCACCTCATATCAACGATATTAACCATACATCTCTGGGGACTGCAATCTGAGCACTTAACACGTGCCTGGTATGCCCACACAATACTAAAGAACTCTGTGTGCATTTAGTCATTAAATCCTCACAATATCCGTCTGTGCACAGACCAAGAAACTGAGTCTCAGAAATAGTTACCTGCCCTTCGACAGGTTAACTAGTTGAGAATCAAACTGCAGGAACTATTATCTTCAACCTATCAAATAATGGAGCAGTGGGCCCACAGATTTATTCATTGTTACCTTGGGCAAGTTACCTGTCTTCTCTGAGATTCCGTCTGTCAAGTGGAAATAATAAAATAGTGCCCATTTCCCAAGTCGCTGTGAGACTACACGAGGCTGCATCCTGCAATGTCCTCTCAATACCCGGCAATATAGTTCAGTTTTCTGATTGCCGCGCACTGCTCTACACTATGCAGGGAGATGATCTCATTTAACTCCCATCGTAATTTACGAAACTAACTTATTTAACAGATGAGCAACTGAGGTGCATAGGAGTTAAGAAACTTGCACAGGGTCACTTTACGAAAACGTGGCACACTGCAAGTGTATACCCGGAGACATCTTAACTTCAGAACTCACGCTCGTAAGCTCTCAAAGAGGTTTGACTTTCTCACCCTTTTCACTGAACAGGAAACTATGGTCCAAAGAAGGACGATTTAGCCAAAAGCTCACTCTTAGGCCACCTGGCCCGGAAGCCCGCGCGAGTCAAATGAATGGGTGAAGCCAGACGGCGGGTTTTCCGCCTGGGTCTCNGCAACCCCATGGACTGTGGCCCACCAGGTTCCTCTGTCCATGGGATTCTCCAGGCAAGAATACTGGAGTGAGCTGCCATTTCCCCCTCCAGTGGATCTTCTTGACCCAGGGATCAAACTCGTATGTTTCAAGACAACAGACCTGGTTTGAATCCCAAGTCTATCTCTTACTGGCTAATAGTGTCCAAGTTATTCAACCTCTGGGAACTGACTTTTCATCTGAACATGAGGGATAATAATACCAAATCATAGGGATAAGTGAGTATTAAATAAGACGGTGAAGGGACTTTATAGGATTGTGGAGAAGTTAACTGACAACACGGCATCAGCCAGGCCCTCTTGCCCCACTCTCTCATGCCACCTCACCCCATGTTCTGCAGACAATGATACTGCTGAGCTTGCAAGGTTGTGTAACAGCTGTAGCACTGAGCATGCATGTCACGTTGCACCCGCTGGGCCACAGGCCACTGTTGTTCTGTCTTAGTTTATTACAAGTCCTACCTGAGGACCCCTGGTTGCTGTTGCCCAGAGAGAATAGACGTATCTGCAGTCCCCATGGCTCCTCGAGTGTTTTTCCAGCTTCTTTGGTCATGCCTTGTCTACCCTGAGTTCAGTGCACAATGCAAGAAGCAAGACAGAAGTACTGTGCGAATGTGTCTTTTATTATTATTAAGCCTCTAGTTCAATTATAATTCTGTAAGTAGAACGATGATCAAATTGTATGACTGAGAAGTCTGGTCATATACATGTGATTTGAGGAACACAGGAAAAGGTATTTGCTTGAGTGAGAATTGCAGGGTCTGAAATTCCACCATAATTGCTATTACTTCTTGAGGTTAAGTCTATTAGCCCATAAATCCCTCTGTTAAAAAGCAAATTCTATAGTGAAAATACAATCAGCCCTTACTTGTGTTATTGCTTTAATTTTTCAAAATTTTTTCATATTTATTATCTCATTTTATCCTTTCAACTGTGTGATATGGTAGAGTTGATATGTTTACAATTTTTGCCATTTTGCAAATAACTGAGGCTCAGACAGCTGAAGTGACTTAATCAAGTTCACACAGTCACTTCCATCCCTCTTCAAACTTAAGTCAAATATTAAGGCAATTCTTGATTCTCTCTTTCCCTGCATCTTATATTCAAGTCAGGAGAAGATTCTATCAGTTCTACCTTTAAAATATTCCTAAATCCATTTTCTCTTCTCCATGTCTACTTCTGTTTACTTAATCCCCCATATCTCTACATCACTGTCATCTCTATACCATCATCTCTCACCTGACTACTGTAATACCCTTCGACTCTCCTCCCTGCTTCTACCTTTACCTCCCACAGTGCATCCTCATAAAGTAATTAAAATGACTTCTTAAAAACAGAAAGTGGATTTTTAACAAATGGTGCTGAATATGCATGTATGCATGTGTAGTCGCTTCGGTTCATGTCCAGCTCTGTGCGACCCCATGGACTGCAGCCTGCCAGAATCCTCTGTCCATGGGATTCCTCAGGCAAGAATGCTGGAGTGGGTTATGGTGCTGGATATCCACATGCAGAAGAATGAACCCGGACTCTTACCATTCACCCTATACAAAAATTGACTCAAAATGGATGAAAGATCTGAATGTAGAGGCTAAAACTATAAATCTCTTGGAATAAAACATAAAAGCCTTATAACTTTGGATTTGGCAAAGATTTCTTGGATACACCAGAACTATAGGCAATAAAAGAAAAAAAAGAGTAAATTGGACTTCATAAAAATTGAAAACACTTTGTGCATCAAAGGACACTATCAACAGAGTGAAAAGGCAACCTATGGAGTGGGAGAAAATATTTGCAAATATCTCATAAGGGATTAATACCCAAAATACAAGGAACTCCTGTAACTCAACAGCAAAACAAACAAATCAGTTAAAAATGAGTAGAGGAGGATGTGGGGTGGGAGGTGGGAGGGGGGTTCATGTGTGGGAGTTCGTGTAAAAAAATAAATAAATTAAAAAAAAAAANACTCAACAGCAAAACAAACAAATCAGTTAAAAATGAGTAGAGGAGGATGTGGGGTGGGAGGTGGGAGGGGGGTTCATGTGTGGGAGTTCGTGTAAAAAAATAAATAAATTAAAAAAAAAAAAAAATGAGTAGAGGACTTGAATGCACTTTTCTCCAAAGAAGACATGCAGATAGTCAATAAGCACATGAAAAGATGCTCAAATCACTAATCGTTAAGGAAATGCAAGTTGAAACCATTAGATAATACTTCACATTCATTAGGATGATGAAAGAAAGAGAGAGAAAAGGAAAAGAAAAGAAAGATGGAAGGAAGGAAGTGAAAGATTAGGGAAGGAGGGAGGGAGGGAGAAAGGAAGAGATAGAAAGAAAAAGGAAGGAAGGAAGAAACAAGAACAGAAAATAGCGAATGTTAACAAAGACGTGGCGAAATTGAAACGTGTGTGTGTGCATAGCTGATAGGAAAGGGAAATGGTGCAGCCACTGTGCAAAATAGCATGGCAGTCCCTCAAAAAATTAAAGAATGACCGTACAATCCAGCAATTCTACCTGTCAGTACATATTCAAAAGAACTGAAAGCAAGGACTCAGATATTTGCAAGTTCATGGCAGCATTATTCACAATAACCAAAGATGGAAACAGTTCAAATATCCATTGATTTCTTGAATGGATAAACAAAACATGAGTTTTATGTATATAAATGCAATAGAATATTATTCAGCTTTAAAAATTAAGGATTCTACCACATGCTACACTTAAATGTCCCAAGACACTTAAATGTCTTTAAGTGATGAACCTTAAAGACACTATATTAGGCTGAGTGAGATAAGCCAAACACAAAAGGACAAATACCGTGTGACTCCACTCATGTGACGTGCCTGGAACAGTCAATTTCACAGACACAGAAAATAAAATGGGGTGACCAGGAGGTGGGGGAGAGGAGACTGCGGAGCTATTTTTTAACAGATATTAAATTTCAGTTTCAGTTCAGTTTAGTCGCTCAGTTGTGTCTGACTCTTTGCGACCCCAGGGACCGCAACAGGCCAGGCCTCCCTGTCTATCACCAACTCCCAGAGCTGGCTCAAACTCATGCCCATCGAGTTGGTGATTCCATTCAACCATCTCACCCCTTCTCCTCCTGCCTTCAATCTTTCCCAGCATCAGGGTCTTTTCCAATGAGTCAGTTCTTCGCATNGCCAGGCCTCCCTGTCTATCACCAACTCCCAGAGCTGGCTCAAACTCATGCCCATCGAGTTGGTGATTCCATTCAACCATCTCACCCCTTCTCCTCCTGCCTTCAATCTTTCCCAGCATCAGGGTCTTTTCCAATGAGTCAGTTCTTCGCATCAGGAAGCCAAAATATTGCAGCTTCAGCTTCGGCAGCAGTCCCTGCAATGAATATTCAGAACTGATTTCCTTTAGGATTGACTGGTTTGATATCCTTGCTGTCTGAGTGATTCTCAAGAGTCTTCTCCAACACCACAGTTCAAAATCATCAGGTCTTCAGCAATGAACTTTCTTTATGGTCCAACTCTCACATCCATACATAGCTACTGGAAAACCCATGGCTTTAACTAGAGGACCTTTGTCAGCAAAGTAATATCTCTGCTTTTTAATATGCTGTCTGGATTTGTCATAGCTTTTCCTCCAAGGAGCAAGCATCTTTTAATTTCATGGCTTCAGTTACCATCTGCAGTGATTTTGGAGCCCAAGAAAATAAAGTCTCTCACTGTTTCCATTGTTTCCCCATCTACTTGCCATAAAGTGATGGGACTGTATGCCATGATCTTAGCTTTTTGAATGTGAGTTTTAAACCACCTTTTTCATCTCCTCTTTCACTTTCATCAAGAGACTTCAGTTCCTCTTTGCTTTTTGCCTAAAGGATGGTGTCATCTGCATATCTGAGGTTATTGATGTTTCTCNACTAAACGCTCCATGTACTTTGTTTCATTCACTGCTCATCCCCAGTCTGTGAGATATGTACTATTAATATTTCCATTTTATAGAGAAGAATATTTAAAACTGTGAACCGGGACAGCCTGACTATAATCTGCTTTTAACTGTTACGAACACAAAGTATTCACAATGCGATATAACTTTTACAATCATTAGTGTCCTGGATATTACCGTCTATTACTGTCCCAAACAAGGAAGAGTCAGTTCTTTCTCTGGTAGTGTGCTACTGTATGGTATACTAGCCGTTAAATATGTGGATATTTTAATTTGAATTTAATTAAAATTAAAAATTCAGTTTATCATTTGTATTAACCATATTTCAAACATTCAGTGGCCCCACGTGCATTGTGGAGATGATACTGAACTGCGCACAATTATAGAGCATATAGAACATTTCCATGCTCACAGAATATTCTATTGGACAGCACTGATCTAGAATATAAAAAGAACTCCTCCAACTCAATACTAAGACAACCAGTGGTGTGCTGAAGCCTCATACTGGCTTGTGAGAGTCAACTGTTAAATTTCTCAGGAATTTTGTTAAACCTCAAAGTCCTACTGGGATGTTGGCAATTTGATCTCTGGTGCCTTTTTTTAAATTGCCAAATTTGAAATAGTCAAATTGTCTAGTCAAAGCTATGGTTTTTCCAGTAGCCATGTATGGATGTGAGAGTTGGACGATAAAGAAAGCTGAGCACTGAAAAATTGATGTTTTTGAACTATGGTGTTGGAGAAGACTCTTGAGAGTCCCTNGTCAAAGCTATGGTTTTTCCAGTAGCCATGTATGGATGTGAGAGTTGGACGATAAAGAAAGCTGAGCACTGAAAAATTGATGTTTTTGAACTATGGTGTTGGAGAAGACTCTTGAGAGTCCCTTGGACTGACTGAAAGAAGATCAAACCAGTCAATCCTAAAGGAAATCAGTCCTGAATATTCACTGAAAGGACTGATGCTGAAACTGAAACTCCAGTACTTTCACCACCTGCTGCCAAGAATTGATTCATTGGAAAAGACCCTGATGCTGGGAAGGATTGAAGACAGGAGGAGAAGGGGACAGCAGAGGATGAGATGGTTAGATGGCCTCACTGACTGGATGGACATGAGTTTGAGCAAGCTCCAGGAGTTGGTGATGGACAGGGAAGCCTGGTGTGCTGCAGTCCATGGGTTTGCAAAGAGTAGGACTCAACTGAGCGACTGAACTGAACTGAAATGTCCTACTGTATAGCACAGGGAACTGTATTCAGTATCCTATAGTAAACCAATGAAAAAGAATAAGAAAAAGAATATATATGTATTTTCTGTATATATCTATATATTCTCTCAAGTTGGTATACACCAGAAACTGACACAGCATTGTAAATCAACTATGTGTGCATATATGCTAAGTCACTTCAGTCATGTCCAACTCTTTGTGACCCCATTGACTGTAGTTCTCCAGGCTCTTCTGTCCATGGGATTCTTGGGTTGCCATGCCCTCTTCCAGGGGATCTTCCTGACCCAGGGATGGAACCTGAGGTTCTTATGCCTCCTGCATTGTCAAGACGGGTTCTTTACTACTAATGCCACCTGGGAAGCCCAAAAATCAACTGTGCTGCTGCTGCTAAGTCGCTTCAGTCGTGTCCGACTCTGTGCAACCCCATAGATGGCAGCCCACCAGGCTCCCCCATCCCTGGGATTCTCCAGGCAAGAATACTGGAGTGGGTTGCCATTTCCTTCTCCAATGCATGAAACTGAAAAGTGAAAGTGAAGTCCTTCAGTTGAGTCCAACTCTTCGTGACTCCATGGATTGCAGCCTACCAGGCTCCTCCGCCCATGGGATTTTCCAGACAAGAGTACTGGGGTGGGTTGCCATTGCCTTCTCCCTAAATCAACTATAGTAAGTAAGTAAGTAAGTAAAGTCACTCAGTCGTGTCCGACTCTTTGTGACACGACTATACCTAAGTAAAAAGTATATAAATGAAAGGAATTTTGCAAACTGGTTGTTAAATACAGCTATTAGAAGAATTAAATTTTGTATACTTGAAATAGGGGAAGGCAATGGCACCCCACCCCAGTACTCTTGCCTGGAAAATCCAATGGACGGAGTAGCCTGGTGGGCTGCAGTCCGTGGGGTCGCTAACAGTCGGACAGACTGAGCGACTTCACTTTCACTTTTCTCTTTCATGCATTGGAGAAGGAAATGGCAACCCACTCCAGTGTTCTTGCCTGGAGAATCCCAGGGATGGGGGAGCCTGGTGGGATGCCGTTTATGGGGTCACACAGAGTCGGACACGACTGAAGTGACTTAGCAGCAGCAGCAGCATACTTGAAATAAAGTATATTAAAAACAAAATTCATAATTTACTAATTATTTTCCTTTATTTTACCATTGTCTGTGCTTTTGTGGTAGCTTGTATCTACTGTATATGAATGGTGGAAATATTATATCATGCTGTGCTACTACACATCTCTTCCCAGTAACATTGGTAGCTTGATTTGGCTGCAAATGGAATATTTATAGCATACAGTCAGCAAATGCTACAAACCAGGGCTTGACTTATTGCTTTGTTATTGTGTAAATTTAATGTTGGAAATAATGTTAATCGAGATTAAACTTAAAAAATATATTGCATCTGTAAATTTTACATTATAAATAGCACAGAAACTTGAAAATATTTGTGTTGTGTTTGAAAATTATTATCTAATTCAGAAAAGAAGTTACTTTTAAAGTTTCAGTTACATGTTTATTGCTGTTGTTTTTCAATCCCTAAGTCATGTCCCGCTCTTTTCGACCCCATGGACTGCAGCACGCTAGGCTCCCCTGTCCTCTATTATCTCCTTTGCTTAAATTCATTTCCATTGAGTCAGTGATGCTATCTAACCTGCCTCCTACTCCTTTTACCTTCAATCTTTCCCAGCATCAGGGTATTTTCCAATGAGTTAGTTCTTCGCATCAGGTGCCAAAGTATTGGAGCTTCAGCTTCAGCATGGGTCCTTCCAATGAATATTCATTATCCTTAGTAGAAGGATAATGATGATAAACAATATCATTAATTAGTGAATGATAGATGGTACTGTGTGATAAGAAGAAAGAAAAAGTAGGAAAGGGTAAAGGGGGCCGAGAGAGGGGCAGTGTTCTGCCTCAGTCTCTTTTATCAGTGGAGTAGTATCTTTTACCTGCCCATTCACTTCTCATGAGACTGACAGTATGTTAGGTACTGAGGATGAAACCACAGAAATATGTTTCAGGGGCTCCAGAGAGCCCCAGTTCTTTATGTCTCAACACAGAAAGAATTGACTGAGAGGCAATGTTATAAATAAGAAGTGATTTATTCGAATAGGATGCTTGTGAGGTTTACAAGCAGATAGGCAGGAGGGCGCAGGGCTCCGAACGTACTGCCCTACAGGTTTTATACTCAGAGGAAATGTGGGGAGGGGAAGAAGACCACCTTCTCTCTCATTCTTTAATGGACATCAGGCTTCCATCATCAGCTCCTCCTCCTCTGTATCAGGTGGGGGAGTTTTCTCATCTCTACATGTCAAACTGAGACTGTCATGGTACAGTGAAAATGAGCAAAAAGATGGTAACGAACCCCATAAATGGTAAATCAGCCCAGGTTTCAGTGTAATGTCACCTTATCCCTTTTTTAGTGTGTGCAGAGGAGCATGAAATAGCAGTCGTTAACTCACTGACCTCATTGGACAGGATGTGGGTCTCATTCCACTGGGGTTTTATTGGGCATGGGTATACCTCATGCTTCTATTGCACAGGTTTCTGGTGGTGGGTTTTTCTTTTTTTGGCTGTGCTGCATCTTCGCTGCAGGGTGTGAACTTTCTTTAGTTGCTATGCATGGGGGCTCCTCCAGCTACAGTAAGTGGGCTTCTCGCGCTGTGTTGCAAGTGCTTCTCTAGTTGCAGCACATGTGCTTCGTTGCCCGGCAGCATGTAGGAACTTAGTTCCCAGACCAGGGATGGAACCTGCATCCCCTGCTTCGGAAGGTGGATTCTTAACCACTGGGCCACCAGGAAAGTTCCCTGCTGCACAGTTTTGTTGTTCAGCTTTGTTCTTGGGTTTGTCGTAAGTAAACCTGCTTTCTTGAGTGACTGTTAACTTAGGGGTCTCCCATACTTTTTCCATTACTTGTGATTCCTTAGTGGGATTACCTGTTTAATCACTTACTTTGTCCCTTTACTCTGTCCATATCAAATATACAACTGTGACCACGTCAACAAGATTTTTTCCCTCATGGAGTTTACAGTCTGATGGGAGACGGTTAGTAAACAAACACACATGAACTTGATAATTGTAGGTAATTAAATACTATGCAAGAAATGAACAAATAAATATGAGACTGGGTAGGGAGGAGCTACTTAATCTAGACTGGTGATCGATAAATGCCTCTCTAAGAAGGGGACATTTAAACTTTCACTTGAGTGATGAGACAGAAGCCGTCCTGAAAAAACTAATTTTTCCCCTTGATGCCCCTGATTTAAAGAGATCTGTGTACTGTACCCACTTCCCAGATGTCCTTGTATCTCCTACTTTCTCTGGAATTGTATTTTCTAATAAATGATGTTTAGAAAAAAAAACAACTAATTTTTCCAATTCCCTCTTCATTCCTAGGCTCTGTAGTCGAGAAGAAGTAGCGATGCCTTGTGCTTCTGACAGTGTGATTCAGGAAGTGTGGATTTGCAGCTAGGTAACTTAGAGGATGTTAAAAAGCAACCAAGTAGCCTTGAACTTACAGGTGAAATGGAGGAAAGATAAAGGAGTGGGGCTGGGAACAGGAAATCTCTTGTCAAGTGACATTTCAGGATGACCAGCTGTCAACTAGATTTTGACAGCGAGTTTGGTCCCTGACTTTAAGACCTTGGAACATGATTGGTAAAATGAGATGATGCATTATTCTAGGTATATAGAAATCTAAACTTGGTCCTGAAACAGATCATCCTAAAGGTTTGTACAGAGTCTAAGTGCTAGAAGGATTCTGAGAAGGGAGAGGTAGATGTGGATGGTTGCTGGATTGGGTTACAGCATAACTATCTTTCATTTATTCTACAAACATTTATTGAGGACCAGTTGCTGGGCATACAACAATGAACAGGGCCAATGTGACCCCTGCCATCATAGGATTTACATTATAGTGCTTTTTGAAAATGACCCCCAAAAAGTAAACAGACAACAAACAAAGTAATTACAAGTTATAGTAAGCACTATGAAAAAGTTGAATAGCTACAGTGTGTTTGAGGAACTACATTCATTCACTTGTACATTCATTCAACAAATATTTATTGAAGCCCTATTGTTCTCTCAATCCTGATCTAGCTATAGAATACTGTACTTATAAACAAATGATTGAAGCTCAGTATAATGTGTGTGATTAAGGGTTGGGGAGGAAGTAATGAGCAGACAGAGAAAGGTTTATTAGCAGCTCAGAGGATACTTAGCCAAAATGGGCGAAGAAGGGATTCAGGAAAGGGATCCTGGAATCTGATGAGTAGGGGTTAGCTAGACAAAGAGAGGAAGGGAAGGTGGGGAGAGGAAGAAGAAACAGGCAGGCAGAAGGAAAGCCTGTGCAAAGATCATAGGTGAACAGGAACATAGGCTTTCCAATGGAGACAGACACATGGCAGGAAGTGAGAGAAGTGTACAGAAGACAGTAGTCAGGAAACCACTAAGTGAACAAAAGTAGGAAACCCTCAGCTGATAGTTGTGTTAGGGAGGAACTAGGAAGGCTGTTTGCCCAATAGGAATAAGGAATTTGTTATCAGAAATGGAGGAAGCAAGGATATAAAATGACCTGAATCTAGGAGGGCCTGAAGGAAAATGCTATGTTCCTCACTGGCAATAAAATTATTGTATTTCCTCAATTATAAGATACACATTGTCACATTGTATCATTTCTAATCATGATATATTTATTTTATAATCACTGTAATTGGTATCATAGTGTTCCTTTTTTCCTGAAAAGTTTATTAAACAAAATTGGTGTATTTTATAATCTTAAAAACTACTTGAAGAGGAAAATGATGCCAGCAGAATCCTTGTCACTCGATAAAGAAGGTTGTTATCATCCCCATTTTGGAAATGTAGAAATAGGCCCAGAGAAACTAAGGTTGCGTAAAGTCAGAAAGCTAGAAAGAGGCAGAACCGGGATGTGAGCCTAGGCAGACTCGAGCCTTGCTCTTAAAGTATTAGGGTGGCCCAAAAGTTTGTTCAGATGTTTCCATAAGATGGTATGGAAAAAACCCAGACTAACTTTTTGGCCAACCCACTGTATCTCAGATCAAGAAGGAGACATCTCAAGCACTTACTCAGCTACCTGCTCCATTTGGAAAGAGATCATCAGCACAAGAGGCCACTATATTTTAATCTCTAGTCACTGCAGGGTCAAAGGCTTTTGGATTTACAGAAGAATATCTACCATTGAAGTGCTTACTGTGGGCCACATACTAGGAAAGTCTTCTGTATGTACTACCTCACTCAGTCCCCAACAATAACCCTGTTTTTTTGGTGAGGAATCTAAGCTTCTAAGAGACAGACTAATTTAATCAATGTCATATAGCTAGTAAGTGGTAGAGCCAGGATTCAAACTAGTCTCAGATTGAGAAAAATCCATGCTCTTATAATCCTCCTGCCTCATCCCAACCTTAAAGGTGTTTGTAGTTTAGGAGGCCTTTGGAGAACATTGGAGGCCGTTGGCCCTTGGAGAAGGAAATGGCAGCCCACCCTAGTACTCTTGCCTGGAGAATCCCATGGACGGAGGAGCCTGTTAGGCTACAGTCCATGGGATCACAAAGAGTCGGACACGACTGAGCGACTTCACTCACTCACTGGAGAACATTGGATTTGTACTTGAGAAAACTGAGACTCAGGAGGGGAAGAGACTTGTCCCAGGTTGCAGAGGAAATAGGAAGGGTGAGAACAGGACCTTTCTATCTTGATGTCCAGGGGTTCTCCCCACTAAACTGTATGACTTCACACAGTACAGAGGCAACATCCAATGTCTTTCTTTCCGTGTTAGACTCAGACATCTCAGAAATCCCCGGACTCCCCAGGGAATCCCTCACAGACACCTCCAGACACCTCACCCACCAAGGCCCCCTCGGTGAAGTCGTTGAGCAGCTGATCCAATCCATCCAGAAGTTTTTTAATGGTGAACTAAAGGTATGCGCAAGCAATCTTCCAAGCCATTCCAATTATTCATCTACCAAATATCTTAAATTTTTTTATATAAAACATTTATACTATAGGCTATAAAACTGATTTATATGTATACTGTCAACTGGAAAAAAAAAGGCATAACCTGCAAATGAAGAGTTCGGCTTTTTCAGAGGTGTTACTAAGGACTAAAAGGCTTCCCTGGTGGCTCAGATGGTAAAGAGTCTGCCTGCAGTGTGAGAGACCCAGGTTAGATCCCTGGGTTGGGAAGATGCCCTAGAGAAGAGAATGGCAACCCACTCTAGTATTCTTACCTGGAAAATTCCATGGACAAAGGAGCCTGGCGGGCTACAGTCCCTGGGCTCACAAAGAGTCGGGTAGGACTGAGCGGCTAACACTAAGGACTGGAATGACACTCTTTCAGATAGCTCTGAGGGACTGTTGGTAAGGGAGGAGTCAGGATAAAAAGGAATTTTTGATGGGGAAAAAAAACTACGTAGTGAAAGCGCCAAAAGATGGACTGCTAATCACAAAAGCAGACATTTCAAATTAATCATTTTAGTGCATGTGAGAAGGTATGGAGCAGCTCCAGTGGCTGATGGCTTGACGGGCGCAGCACCGTTTGTTCACTGAAATGGCAGGTGCCATTCTTTATTCACAATACTTTTATATTTATGTTTTGTATTTATAATAAATATATTTACATATTCTTCTAAATTATTTTTATGTTTATAATCATGTTTATAAAATTTTTTAATTTCCTATAAAAACAAACTATAATAAAAAGTATGGGTTAATCTTCCCTAATCCCCTTAAGATTTAAGTTATCTTAGTTTTCCTCCTAAGATAACTTCTGTTAACATTTTGGTGTATGTATTTTCAGACTTTTGTGCATACAAATGCATGTAGTTATAGAAAAGCATACATCAGAGATAGTGGGAGAAAAAAGAAATTTCTTGGTCAATAACTATAAATCTGTATTATCCTACTTAATAATGCAGTATTCATTATTTAAGTGAAACATTCATTCATTCTGTGGGAGCATGTAACAAAAGAATTTGTCTTGACCTGGGGGTAAAGGGAGGCATTCCTGAGGAAGTAACCTTTCAGCTCAAGTCTAAGGAATGAATGGGAGAAAGTAGGAGAAGTTAAAATTGGAGGGTTGATCTCTGAGTTGGGAGGATCCTCTGGAGGAGGACATGGCAACCCACTCCAGAATCCTTGCCTGGAGAATCCCATGGGCAGAGGAGCGTGGCGAGCTACAGTCCATAGGGTTGCAGAGAGTTGGACACAACTGAAGGGACACCACAGACGCACGCACATTCCAGAAACAGGAAATGAAACATTTAACAGCTTTGTGGCAGAAAGGATCCAAGAATGTCTGATGAGCTCGGAGAAGCCTGGCACGTCTAAACCAGGGTTCGTGGCGAGCTACAGTCCATAGGGTTGCAGAGAGTTGGACACAACTGAAGGGACACCACAGACGCACGCACATTCCAGAAACAGGAAATGAAACATTTAACAGCTTTGTGGCAGAAAGGATCCAAGAATGTCTGATGAGCTCGGAGAAGCCTGGCACGTCTAAACCAGGGTCCAAGGTCTCTGCCGTTTGTCAGCAGACGCTTGGGTCATTTCCCTTTTCACGTGTGCTCAGCTGTGTCTGACTCCTTTCGACCCTGTGGACTGCAGCCCACCAGGTTCCTCCGTCCATGGAGTTCTCCAGGCAAGAGTCCTGGGTGGGTTGCCATTTCCTGTTCCAAGGGAGCTTTTCGGCCCATGGATTGAACGCATGTCTCTTGCATCTCCTGCATTGGCAGGCAGATTCTTTACCACTGTGCCATCTATCTAACTGTCAATTGTTATAGAAAAGCATACATCAGAGATAGTGGGAGAAAAAAGAAATTTCTTGGTCAATAACTATAAATCTATATTATCCTACTTAATAATGCAGTATTCATTATTTAAGTGAAACATTCATTCATTCTGTGGGAGCATATAACAAAAGAATTTGTCTTGACCTGGGGGTAAAGGGAGGCATTCCTGAGGAAGTCACCTTTCAGCTCAAGTCTAAGGAATGAACGGGAGAAAGTAGGAATCTACTTAATAATGCAGTATTCATTATTTAAGTGAAACATTCATTCATTCTGTGGGAGCATATAACAAAAGAATTTGTCTTGACCTGGGGGTAAAGGGAGGCATTCCTGAGGAAGTCACCTTTCAGCTCAAGTCTAAGGAATGAACGGGAGAAAGTAGGAAAAGTTAAAATTGGAGGGTTGATCTCTGAGTTGGGAGGATCCTCTGGAGGAGGACATGGCAACCCACTCCAGAATCCTTGCCTGGAGAATCCCATGGGCAGAGGAGTGTGGCGAGCTACAGTCCATAGGGTTGCAGAGAGTTGGACACAACTGAAGTGACACCACACACGCATGCACATTCCAGAAATAGGAAATGAAACATTTAACAGCTTTGTGGCAGAAAGGGTCAGAGAATGTCTGATGAGCTCGGAGAAGCCTGGCACGTCTAAACCAGGGTCCAAGATCTCTGCCGTTTGTCAGCAGACGCTTGGGTCATTTCCCTTTTCACATGTGCTCAGCTGTGTCTGACTCCTTTTGACCCCGTGGACTGCAGCCCACCAGGTTCCTCTGTCCATGGAGTTCTCCAGGCAAGAGTCCTGGGTGGGTTGCCATTTCCTATTCCAAGGGAGCTTTTCGGCCCATGGATTGAACTCATGTCTCTTGCATCTCCTGCATTGGCAGGCAGATTCTTTACCACTGTGCCATCTATCTAACTGTCAATAATGCTGCAGTGAATATGGGATACAGATACCTCTCTGAGATCCAGTTTTCCTTTCCCTTGAATATATGTGCACAGATGTTGGGTTTGTGAAAATTCAACAAGTTTTATATTTTCTCTATGGATAATGCCAGCAAAAAAAATGTTTTTAAGACTTAAAGCCAGAGTGTTGGTCTTCATTTTTGACTTGGACTTTTCTTTATACTTCATGTCAGTAGGGCTTTCTAAAGGATTTCTTTGTAATTAATAAAGAGCTTGGATTACTGCAGTGAATTGAAAAAAAAAAAAGCCCATTCCCTGCCCTGACCTAAATCCACAGCCAGTCAGGGTAATAGATGAGTAAGAAGGCAACTTTATCACAGTATCATAAATACCACGTTAGCAATATATACATGTAGTTTATAGATACACTTGGAAGGGTACTTGACCCAACTTCAGGAGAGAATGCATGATCTAAGTCTTAAAGCATATATAGATTTCAGTCAGTAAACAAAAAGGTGTAGACAATTGAGAAGGCGGAAAGGCCCCAAAGCAAGAAAGGGCAGCATGAAACTTAACTGGGCTAAAACTCAGCATGCTACCAGACAAAGTGGAAGATGAAATGGCAGAGGCTAGCTGCGGTCACTTTGAGAAGGGCCTTGACTTTAATGGGTGCTGTGGAAAAGAGGTTCAGTAGCGTGAGTTACCTGGTCAGATTTGCATTTTACGACATGGAAATGGTAATAGCTGGGTGACTAGATTCAGTTCAGTTCAGTTCAGTCACTCAGTGGCATCCAACTCTCTGTGACCCCATGAATTGCAGCACACCAGGCCTCCCTGTCCATCACCAACTCCCGGAGTTCACCCAAACTCATGTGCATCGAGTCGGTGATGCCATCCAGCCATCTCATCCTCTGTCGTCCCCTTCTCCTCCTGCCCCCAATCCCTCCCAGCATGAGTCTTTTCCAGTGAGTCAACGCTTCGCATGAGGTGGCCAAAGTACTTGAGTTTCAGCTTTAGCATCATTCCTTCCAAAGAAATCCCAGGACTGATCTCCTTTAGGATGGACTGGTTGGATCTCCTTGCAGTCCAAGAGACTCTCAAGAGTCTTCTCCAACACCACAGTTCAAAAGCACCGATTCTTCAGCACTGAGCTTTCTTCACAGTCCAACTCTCACATCCATACATGACCACAGGAAAAACCATAGCCTTGACTAGATGGACCTTTGTTGGCAAAGTAATGTCTCTTGCTTTTCAATATGCTATCTAGGTTGGTCATAACTTTTCTTCCAAGGAGTAAGCGTCTTTTAATTTCATGGCTGCAGTCACCATCTGCAGTGATTTTGGAGCCCCCAAAAATAAAGTCTGACACTGTGTCCACTGTTTCCCCATCTATTTTAGAAGGGGACAAAACTGGAGCAGAGCAACCCAATGTAGGCTTGTTCTACTAATACAGGTGGTAGAAAATCAGGCCATTGCTATATGTTGCTACTATTGCCACTTGCTATCCAGAGGGCTTATAGCAATTTATACCATCTACATGTAGGTAAGAAAAGACTGGAAGAAATTTTTATTATGATATGTAGAATTATTGGTGTCTTTTGCTTTCTTCTTAATACCTTATTTTTTCAAAGTTTGTATGATAGATATTGCTTTTATAATCAGAAAAGGAAATAATACAAAAGATTTTATTCTTCAAATCAGAACTTGTATTTTAATAGAAAACAAAGACTCAAAATAATGAATTTTTAATGACATCAGGAGAGCTGGATGTGACAGTATCAGGGGTCACCTTTAAGAAACAGTAAACAGGGAGGGCTTCCCTGGTGGCTCAGACAGTAAAGAGTCTGCCTGCAATGTGGGATACCTGGGTTTGATTCCTGGGTTGAGAAGATCCCCTGGAGGAGGGCATGGCAACCCACTCCAGTATTCTTGCTTGGAGAATCCCCATGGACAGAGGAACCTGGCAGGTCTATCCATGGGGTTGCAAAGAGTCGGACACGACCGAGCGACTAAGCACACAGCACACAAACAGGGAAGGTGGGTGGAGATGCAGACTAAGGGTGGATAGAGCCATCATGGAGTACTTAGTAAAATCTAGCTGAGAGGGAAAATGAAGACCCAAACTCAGGCAGGGCCACTGGATCAGGAATTCTGTTCCTCTGTAACTTCTTTATTCCTTGTAATAAAATGCTAATCTTGGGTTGAAAGAGATGTCAGTCATTTAAAACATTCCAAGAAGCTTTTCAAAAGCCTTTGACAATTATCAAATGAGATTATAATGTAGAATTGTGTTTTTATCATTTTCCCACAAACTCAGAGTAAACCTGAGAAGCTGACAGCCCTGAGATCTTTGTCTTCTCTCAGCCGAACTTTACCTTCCGATGAAACCACAGAATCATTCATTCACAGCCACATAGCAGACATTGTGCATCTGCTAAGTGTGAGTATTATGACCTTACCTCAGATTATTGTGACCATGCAAATTCTGTGACAACAAAATTTTTAGTGGCTTCATCTGTGTTATCAATTCCCTCAACTTCTTTTTCATATCAGTATTTCCACATAGAGGAGAAATACCCAGGGTACTCCACTAAGATAATCAGCCTTGAAAACCAGTTAAAAGAGCAGCAGTAAGGGAAGGAACAGCATTTAAACAGGCAAGCAGTACTGAGGCAGATCCTATCATCAAATGCCTGTGTTCAGTGCTGCTTCTGCCTCCTTCTAGCTGTGTGACTTTGGGAAAGTACTGCACTTCTCCGTGCCTTAGTATTCTCATCTATAAAATGAGGATAGCTGTATCTATTGGAGTGGCCAAAAATTTTGTTTGGATTTTTCCATACGATGTTATGAAGTTTGGGGCCAACGCAGTACTTTTACATAGCTACTGAGAGCGTTAAATAAATAAATGCCAGCCACAGAACACAGTACCTAACACATATTCTACATTTGAGAAACATGATGGTTATCCTTTTTATTGTTGTCCTGTTTGTATTTAACTCTAGCCACACTCTGCCACTAACTCATTCATTCATTGCCTTGTTAAGTACTTGACAGTTCCAGACAGTGTCCTAGGAATGGAGGCCACAAAGATATAATCTCTGTTCCTGCAGCCAATCAAGTGTCACAGAGACTATAACAAAAGTTTAAATAAGTCTAGTAAGGGCACAGAGGAGTAAGTGAGTGGTCTGTTCCATGTCAAAGAATCCAGATGCGCTTAGACAACCACTTAACTTAAAAAAATTTTTTTTTAATTGAAGGAAGATTGCTTTACAGAATTTTGTGGTTTTCTGTCATACATTAACAAGAATTAGCCATAGGTATACCCATAGGTACACAGATTTATAAGGCTGATTAGATTTATGACTAGTTTTCAGAACTGAAGGCTAACCTGCTAACGAGTTTGTTAAGTGATAGGTGTGGTAAAGAATCCACCTTTCAGTGCAGGAGCCACAGGAGACATGGTTTCAATCCCTGGGTTGAGAGGGTCTCCTGGAGGAGGAGATGGCAACCAGTATGCTTGCTTGAGAAATCCCATGGACAGAGGATCCTGGCAGGCTACAGTCCATGGGGAACCAAAGGGCCAGACACAACTGAGTGAGTGAGGCCATAGGCATGCCAGACTATAAAGATCTTCTGTACCCAGAACATTGTGGTACTTTGAAAAGAATACAGATTTCCTAGAAGGGTTATTCCTTGGCCTTCAAGAGTTTACAGTTTAGTTTGGAAGTGACTACACCTCATAAGTAGGTTGAGAAAAATTCCAAGTAATACATCAAGTAGAACAGAATGATATGATGCAGATTTAAGGGTGAGTGAACTTGGCTCTACTCCATGGAAAGAGAGTTATATGCAGCCATAGGACTCAGCCAAAATGGCATGATTCCACAGTCCCACTTCTACAAAAATTGGCAGCAGTGGGTTGACACATATTTCAACCAGTCAGCTCAGAAGATCCACAAGCAAAAGCACGCTAAATTTCCCCATGGTTTGCACCTGAATCTGTCCAGCCAGTAGCAAAATACCTACTGTCAGACATCAACCCAAGTTTGGGCTGGCAAGGGGTTCAGCCCTGAAGAGTTAAGGAGAGTCAGTGTCCACCAGAAAACTCCAGGGGTCAGTACATCATTGTTCAAGACCATGTGCAGGAGCTAAAAGAGTTCTGAGGAGAAAACCAGGGTCATTCTAAGGAAAGAAGTTTCATGGCTCTTCAGTATCCAAATAAAAAGAGCAAAGGAAGCTGAGAGCAGAATATGGAAAAGAAGGGGGAAAAGAACCTGTTACAGTACTTCACCAGAGAAGATTTACAAATAAGCACCTGAAAACGTGCTCCCATCACTGTGATTAGGAAAAAGCAAATTAAAACCACAAGAGGGACTTCCCTGGTGGTCCAGTGGCTAAGATGCCACATTCCTAATGTAGGGTGCTTGGGTTCAATCCCTGTTCAGGGAACTAGGTCCCACATGCTGCAACTAAGAGTCTACATGCCGCAACCAAGACCCAGCACCGCCAAATAAAGAAATAGTACATATTTTTTAAAAAACACAATGAGATTCAACTGTACACCAACTAGACTGGCTAAAATAAAAAGAAAGGTGATACCAAATGTTAGTGAGGAGGATGTGGCACAACTAAGACTCCCATGTACCCCACAGCCATTTTGGAAAACTGGCAGTGTCTTAAAAAGTTAAATATATACTTACCATGGTGATAGTGAAGTCGCTCAGTTGTGTCCGACTCTTTGTGACCCCGTGGACTGTAGCCCACCAGGCGCCTCAGTCCATGGAATTCTCCAGGCAAGAATACTGGAGTGGATTGCCATTTCCTTTTCCAGGGGATCTTCCCGACCCAGGGATCAAACCCAGGTCTCCCACATTGCAGGCAGACACTTTAACCTCTGAGCCAATATAACCCAGCAATTCCATTCCTAGGTAAAATGAAGCATATGTCCATACAATGACTTGTACGCCAGTGTTTTATAGCAGCTCTATTTGTAGAAACTAAACACTGGAAACAACCCAAAGATCCATCAACAGGTGGGTGGATCAACCAGTTTTGGTATATCCATACAATGGAATACTACTCAGCAATGAAAATGGATGAACTGTTAATACATTGTACAACTTGGATGAATCTCAAAATAATTATACTAAGTGAAAGAAGCCAGATAGAAAGAGAATATACCCTGTGATTCCATGAAATTCTGGAAAGTTAAGACTTATCTATAGTGATATCACATCGGTGCTTTCCTGGAGGTGGGAGTAGAGTGGGGACAGGCAGGAGGGAGAATTGACAAGGTAGCACAAGAGAACTCTTGGGAGTGATCCATATCCTGATTGTGGTGATGATTCCATGCATACATACCTATGTTCAAAATCATTAAACTATACACTTTAAACATGTACAGTTTACTTTATGTCGGTTACTTAAAAAAAGATGTAAACAATATGTGGAGAACTTTAATAGAAAAGAGAAGAACCACAGTGACAATCAGGATATAAAGTAATGACAAGATTTGAGTGAAATTAATCCAGATAGATCTCCTGATCTAATCTTAAAAGGAAGTGATAAATAGGATTGAAAGAAAGAACCAGTGAGTAGGGCCTTTGAGGGGTAAATTAGGATCTGGCTATGCAAAGTAGTAATCCTGAGTTATGGCAGAATTACTCATAAC
Source organism: Oreotragus oreotragus (assembly GCA_006410675.1). Lineage (NCBI taxonomy): Eukaryota > Metazoa > Chordata > Mammalia > Artiodactyla > Bovidae > Oreotragus > Oreotragus oreotragus. The sequence continues at coordinate 88,669 of SJYX01024335.1, read as the reverse complement.
CCTGGGGGCTTCTCTTCTTGTGGGATGCAGGCTAACTTGCCTCATTGGCATTTGGGATCTTAGTTCTCCAAACCATGTCCCCTGCATTGCAAAGTGGATTCCTAACCAGTGGATAACCAGAAACGCCCTCCTGTTGCAGAATTTTAATGTAGCTGGACTTGTCCATAATTCCTCTTAGTTTTCCTCTGGCAGCTTGAGACTCTGCCCTAATTCTGCCTCGAGGTCCTCCACAAAACCCTACTACTATGCCATCTGGTAAGGAGTATACTCAACATTGAAGAAGCACTGTATTACTTGAGCAGCAAGGTAAGAAATGGATGAGAGTGATGTTTTAGGAAGACTCTTCTATGATATGAATAATGCATGCTGAAGGAGTACAGAGGACAGGCAGTTCACGGTAGACTGAACTAATAAGAAAATAATCTGTCCTGTTGTCCAAGTGAGAGTTTGAGCTCCCTGAAGCAGAAGGATGAAGAGGAAAGGGACCTGTTTTAGGAACCAAAGGACACAGTTTCTAGTTCTAGTTCTGTCAAGCACAACCTTTGTGATTTTGGACAAACCACTTTGCTTCTCTGAACCTCTAGCTCCACTTGGAAAATGGAGATAGTAATGTCTGTATGGCTTTCATTAAGACCTTTGAAACAAATGTCTCATTTTGTTAAGACTGGTTAAGATTCTTCTTGAGGCAAGCAAGGAAGATCAACTGTGGCTCACTTACGTTAAAGACAAAGGGATGGGGACTTCCCTGGTGGGCCAGTGGCCTCCCCCACCCAATGCAAGGGGCCCAGGTTCAACCTGGTCAGGGAACTGGATCCCACATGCCACAACTAAGACCTGGCACAGCCAAATAATTACATATAAAATTAAAACCAACAAAGGACACTGGACTATCTCACTTAGAGTCTAAGGAAGATATTTACCTATCAAGCCTCCAAAAGAGCCCATTTCAGGACACCTCCAGGAGTCTCAAAGGCAGGGACTGCTCTGCCATCACTATGACCCTAACCTCTTGCAGCTCCCAATCTGTCCGTGTCTGTCAGTCCTTAATTCCACATTCTGGAGGAGAAAGTCTGCTTGGCCCAAGCTGGGTCTCTTCTTCACTCCTGCATCAACTGGGCATGTCAGGGGACAGCATGGTATCATGAGGCCATGACTTCTGGGCATCCCTCCCTCCCTGTGTATTAGAGGCAGCTCCCAGAGAAAGGGTGAGTGCTGTGATTTAGACAGTCACCCCGGGAGGTCCCTGCTACACAAATACTTTACAATCAAAAAGCCTCTCAGCTTCTGATTCTACATAGTGGTTAGCATAATTGTGAATATATAATAAGCCATTCATACCTTACTGATTTAAAAAAAGAAAAGACATACTAGGTGAAGTAAGTTAGAGAAAGACAAAAGATACAAATATGTGGAATCTATAAAAGAATACAACTTAACTTATTTAAAAAACAGAAGTAGAATCACAGATAAAGAAAACTAACTTATGGTATCAGAGGGTAAAAGGGAAGAGGAATAAATTGGAAAATTGGGGTTGACATAAATACACTATATAAAATAGATAACTATTAAGAACCTACTGGAGAAGGCAATGGCACCCCACTCCAGTACTCTTGCCTGGAAAATCCCATGGACGGAGCAGCCTGGTAGGCTGCAGTCCATGGGGTCGCTAAGAGTCGGACACGACTGAGCGACTTCACTTTCACCTTTCACTTTCATGCACTGGAGAAGGAAATGACAACCCACTCCAGTGTTCTTGCCTGGAGAATCCCAGGGATGGGGGAGCCTGGTGGGCTGCCGTCTCTGGGGTCGCACAGAGTCGGACACGACTGAAGTGACTTAGCAGTAGCAGCAAGAACCTACTGAGGGAATTCTACTCAATACTCTGTAATGACCTTTATGGGAAAAGGAGTGGAGATATATATATGTGTGTTTGTGTGTGTGTGTGTAACTTATTCACTTTGCTGTACACCTGAAACTAACACAACACTATAAATCAACTATTCTCCAATAAAAAAACATTTTTTTTAAGATTATTCTGACAAAAGTGGTCAGGTAGATTGAAATCAGAACTGCAGGCCTAGTGTTTTAGCTAAAAAGCACTGTCTTCATCCGTGTGGGAGTGGCTACAGGAATATGTAGGAATATGGGTACAGGGATACAGAGTCAGAATCTGTGCAAAGCAGGAAGGGGCTATCACTGTGATAGATTGGACATGGGAAGTAAATAGAGGAGAGAAACCACAAATCATCTCTCTTAGGAGCCTGGGAAAGGATGCCATCCTCAGTAATTGGAGGCAGAGGAGTCCTGTCCTTTGCATGGGAGAATGATGAGCTCACCTTTTAACACCCAAATGCCAGGTTGTCCCTGTGACCTTAGATGCTCTTGAGAGAAGTAGATCTGAGTGAGCAGAGGCCGACTGTCAGCCTGAAGGCCAAGTCTGATGCTTTGTCCCTTCCAGATTGTGAACCTTACAAATAAGTAAGAAAGCTCCATGAGGAAATCAGAAAGAAGAAGTAGTCCATCTGCAAGATCTGACCAGACTTGGAAAGTGAGAGGAGAAAAGAGAAAGAAAATTCAGAGAAGGGCACAAAAGAGAGCCCAAGCATGCTTGTTGAGCACTGCCTCCTGGGCCCCGTCCTAAGTTCTAAATGAGATCTTTTGGGTGGCAGGCAAGAGAAAACCTAAAAGGGGAGATTTATTCTTGGGATCACTGCATGTTCCCTAGAATCCTGTAATAGGAAGAGCATCTTGCTCCAGAAAGGAAATGAAACCAGACACACACACACAATAATTTCCTCATGCCCAGTGAGAACATTCCACCTCTTTTCCTCCTTTGTGTGCATTTCCATCTCCCTCCCTCTCCCTCCTCCTCCCCTTTCTTCTCCCCCGCCTCCCACCTCTGTCCTGCCAAAATTTGCTCTTTTGGTTACCCCATCCATAGGGCAATGCTCCCAAATCTTAAGTTTTCTCCTTTTCTTAGACCAGCCAGCCAGAGATTGAGGCTCCTTATCTCAGTTCAGCATTCCCAAGAGAGAGAATCTAGTGAGTTGACCTTGTGGTGTGTACTCCCAGACAGATGAGTTGTGGTTAGTGGAACAAAAGGACTTAGCAGAAACATGGCTGTGTGCGGACTTCCCTGGTGGTCCAGTGGCTAAGACTCCACACTCCCAATGCAAGGGACACAGTTCGATCCCTGGTCAGGGAACTAGATCCCACGTGTCACAACTAAGGATCCTGCATGCTGCTACTAAAGATCTTGCATGACACAATGAAGATCAAAAGTCATGCTTGAGGCAGCTAAGACCTGGCACAGCCGAATACATAAATATTAAAGAGACGTGGCTGTGGAACACCCACTATTGATGGCTGAAGGCAGTTGCCAGAGAGGCTGGGTAGACGGTCCCGTAAGGAGGCCCCCACAACCGTTTACATCTGCTCTTCAGCTCAACTCCCTGATACAGAGCTCATCTTCTCCATCCGGATAAGGAAACTCAGGCACAGGAAAGTTCAATATGACACACAGGGTCACAAAGAGTGAGAGAGTCAGAACCAGTGCTCAAACCCAGGTGTATCCAGCTCCAGAGCCTCTTTTTTCCTACCACTCTGCAGGTTTATTCAGTAGTGCAAAGCTGCTTTCCCTCTGCCAGTTTGGAATCCGCGAAGTTATTTGTTTTCCAGGACAAGCAACTTAGAATAAGATTAGGCACTAGAGTAGAGATGGCTGGTTTAGTAGCAAGAAGAGTTAGGAAGCCTAAACTGGAAATAATCACTAGTCATGAAAATGATGACTAACAGACACTATCTCACAGTTACTGAGGGCTACTGAGTATTATGGGCTTCCCAGTTGCAACGCAGGAGATGTGGGTTTGATCCCAGGGTTGGGAAGATCCCCTGGAGGAGGGCATGGCAACCCACTCCAGTATTCTTGCTTGGAAAATCCCATGGACAGAGATCCCTGACAGGCTACAGTCCGTAGGGTTGCAAAGAGTTGGACACGACTGAAGCAGCTGAGCACACACACTGAGTATTATGAATTAGCTCATTTAATTCTCACAACCAACTTATGAAGGTAAATAGTACTGTTATCTTGTTTTACAGATAAGGAAACTGAGGGGCAGGCAGGTATCCACTCAAACAGCTAGTAAGAGGCAGAGCCAGGCCTCAGAGACTAAACTCCTAGCCTGGCCACAGTCCTGCTGCCAGCCCGGTGGAGCCCAGGAGCAGGCCCGCCAGAGGACCTGCAGTGGTTATTCCAGGCCGTTCACGCCTCCTGCCATCTGGCCTAATGGCTCGGCCCATTCTCGACTCTCTAAGTTCTTTCCCTCTCACTGCAGACACTGGTGGAGGAGGAGTCCCTGCAGTCTCTCTTCAGCCCTGTGCTCCAGGAGGTCTTTATCACCATCACTGACTTCAGGTGAGGCCCGCATGCCCCCTATGCGTGCGTCTTGCTTCCTCATTCAGGGCCAGAGCCAGAGCCAACAGACGTGCTTCCTATTTTTAACTCCTGAAAACTATTTAGAAAGAGAAGAGGAAGTCAGATCCATGTTTCTGTGTAAGAAGTTGGCTTTTGTGTGTGCTCCCATCTGTATCTCAAAGACCTACTAGAACCTCTGTGGAGCTCAGTTGTGTCCAGAGTATATTCAGTGTAAAGGTATTCCCATATATGCTTCATGACAGCAGAAGTCCATGGCCTGAGAAATTTGGAAGGGCTGTCTGCTATTTACCTCTCTTAGAGATTAGTACGGCACATTAACTGATTAAAGGTCCCAAGAAGTCCTGTAGTTAAAAGCTTTTTAAACTTGGGTCTGCCCACCAGTCCCCAAACTCAGAACCAAAAACTAACAAGCATTCAGCACAACACACTTTGGAAAATTGTGGTTTGCTGTATCAGACTCTAGCTGGCTCCCTTCTGTGGTTGAACTGGAGGGAAGCCTGAGGAGTCACTCTTGTGGGCTGGGGAGGGAAAGGAAGGGACCAGGTTGGAGGCCCTGAGCCTGAAACTCCTCCTCTTAACCTTTGCAAGGTTTGTCCAGACAGACTGACAAGCGTGCCATTGGTCTCCTCCATTAGAATGATACACCAAGCAGTCTCTCCTTCTCTTTGGGGTTACTTTGATTCCTGCTTATCAACTTCAAATCAGATTCTTCCCAGCTAGCTATTCCCAAACTGTCTTTTTTTTAGTTGCCAAGATGTCTACTTGCTGTTTGGGTCTGAAGATCGAGCTGATCTGTTCAATCTTGTCACCAAAAGTGTAATCGCTCTGCCCTCTATCAAGACCCTTACCCATCTGCAGGAAATCATGCCCGGTGGATCCTGCAATTCAGAGGTAACTCACACCTTGCTAGAGTAACTCGCCAGCCACAGGGTCAGCTGATTTTGGCTTTTTGAAAGTACATTTGATTTTTTGAAACTCACCAAAAACTAAGCAAAGTCTGGTGAATAAAATAGGTGACACAGCCAGGTGGTGCAGTTGGCAAAGAATCTGCTTGCCAATGCAGAAGACGAATAAAATAGGTTTGTTTTTTTTTTTTTAATCCCACTTTATTTTGTTTTCTTCCCTTCATTCCTTCTTTTCCTGCTTTTGGCTTTACAATAAGACGGGAACGTTCATTTGCCTAGTTTTTCAATAACATCTTATGGGAAAACCAAATGAACTTGTTGGCCAGCCCTGTGCATCAGGTGGCCAGAGAGAGGCTTCCTGATGAGGTGACAGTTGCAGAGAGGACGTGTAAACATCTCTGTAAGAAAAGCTTTCAAGCAGAGAAAAGAGGAAGGGAAGGGCCAAGGCTGGACTTCCTTCTGCAGCTGGTGAACTGGAAGGTGAAGCAGTTGCCAAAGGGGACTTTGGGTTTTAAGATACCGGAAAGATTCACAAGTCAAGTTTTAAAAGTATGTTGATAACCCGTAAGTAATTCTCACATGTAGTGACAATCAGTTAACTGGGTTCCTGGTAAGGCTGAGATGTCCATTTGAAATGAAGATTTATTGTTTCACCTCAAGTCACATACTGCCTGCTAGTGCTTTACCCAAAGGTCCTTTACCTTTGAGTAAGGTCTCAGATGGAGAAGGCAATAGCACCCCACTCCAGTACTCTTGCCTGGAAAATCCCATGGACGGAGCAGCCTAGAAGGCTGCAGTCCGTGGGGTTGCCGAGGGTCGGACACGACTGAGCAACTTCACTTTCACTTTTCACTTTCATGCATTGGAGAAGGAAATGGCAACCCACTCCAGTGTTCTTGCCTGGAGAATCCCAGGGATGGGGGAGCCTGGTGGGCTACCGTCTATGGGGTCACAGAGAGTCGGACACGACTGAAGCGACTTAATTGCAGCAGCAGCAGCAGCAGCAAGGTCTAAGAAAACCAGGAGAGCCTTAAAGTGTGCAGTGTGGGAGAACTTCCGGTTGGGTCCTCACTAACCCTGTGCCTTTGCAGTGTCTCTACAGGCAGACATTTCGGGCGTTCGTTGAGATGCTCCAGAGTTTGGTGGTAAAAGACCGACATTTGGAAAATCTTGACATCATTTTTAAGGTAAACAGGATATTAGGAGAGAATGGGTAACTCTTCCTATTAACTGGTGAAAGTGGAAGAAAAAAATATGGAAGGGTTAAGTTTTAGGAGGCAACATAATAGGCGAGTATGGGCTTCCCTGGTGGCTCAGATGGTAAAGAACCTGCCTGCAATTCAAGAGACACGGGTTTGATCTCTCGGTCAGGAAGATCCCTTGGAGTAGAAAATGACAACCTACTCCTGTATTCTTACCTGGAAAATTCCATGGACAGAAGAGTCTGTCGGGCGCTCCAGTCCATGGGGTCGAAAATAGTCAGACGCAACTGAGGATCTAACACTTTCACTTTCACTTTATGTAATAGGTGAGTATCAGCTCTGTGTGTTGAGTCAGACTTGGGTTCAAATTCTGACTCTCTGCCATTCATTGGTTAAATACATTCAGCAAGGAATTTAATCTTGCAGTCTTCACATTTTTAAAATCCTTAGCTATTTAGTTATGGCTGCACTGGGTCTTTGTTCTTCGAAAGCACAGGCTTTTTCCAGCTGTGGTGAGCGGGTCTGCTCTGCGGTGCACGGGCTGCTCATTGAGGTGGCTTCTCTTGCTGCGAAGCACAGGCTCTCGGTCCATGGACTCAGTAGCTGTGGCACATGGGCCTAGTGGCCTCAAGGCATGTCAGGTCTTCTGGGACCAGAGATCAAACCTGTGTCCCCTGTGTTGGCAGGCGGGTTCTTAACCACTGGACCACCAAGGAGGTCTGTCTTCTCACCTTTATATGGAGATAGTGATTACTCTGAGTATTGAATAAATGGCCTTCAAAAATGGTTTAAATGCTTGCTATAATTATTCCTTAAATTATTTTTGCTCATTACTATAGAAGGGCTTCAGTCAGTGACCAAGAGAACAGAGTCAGCCTCGTGAAGGAGTAAACAGGCAGCTGCCTACCAGGCAAGGTTGTTCATAGCCACCTGCCATCACCTGTACCTGTTCCGGTAGCTGCCATTCCACCAATAGGGTGTTACTCATTGGAGTGCATTCACTGCAGTTTAACCGTCTTACTCTCTCCTTTTTAAGATGTAGCTATTCTAGAAAGGGATAATCCTTTAAACTATTATTAATCGTTTGCACCTTTATACAGATGGATACTAATCTTTGCCCCAACAGACCTTGACATTATTTTTCATGCTTGTGCTCAATCACGTCCAACTCTCTGTGACTCTATGGACCGTAACCTGTCAGGCTCCTCTGTCCAGGGGATTTTTCCAGCAAGAATACTAGAGTGAGTTGCCATCTCCTCCTCCAGGGGATCTTCCCAACCCAGGGCTCGACCCAGTCTCCTATGTCTCCAGCATTGGCAGGCGGGTTCTTTAGCAGTGAGCCACCTGGGAAGCCAGACATTATTTCTCATCCTTCTATTTATACATCAACACTCCAGCCACATTGGGTTTCTCTCATTTACCTCATTGTGCCTTGTACCTTCCTGCCTTCCTAGCTTAATTCAAGCCATTTCTTCTATCTGAAATGCCACCCTTTCTGTGAAGTTCCTCTTCCATGAATCCTTCCCTGACTGCCAGGGTCCAGCCCCTGCAGGATCCAGGGAAACCCGAAGGAGAAACGGCGTCGGTGATTGTGATTGATATAGAGAGAGATAGATAAGAATGTTGTAGATAAGAAAATAGAGAAGAGAAGAGAAGAGGCTGATGTTCCTTGGTTTATACAGAAAATCAATAAAATCTCAAGACAAGAGACTCGCACTGTCTACGTGAGGCCGCAGGTGCCCTCCCGGTCTCCTGAGGGAGTGAAGGCGCAGGGCGCCTTCCCGTTCAGGTCTTAGAAACCCAGGCAAATAAGTAGACACGGCGGACTTCTGCACTCCAGATGGCAACTAGCCTGAAAGAAAGAGTAAGAGGAGGAAAATGATTAACACGAGGAGATCAAGCTGCTTTGATGAGCGAGATCCACAGCTTTATTTTTAAACGGTCCTTATATACTTTTTGTACATAGAGGGAAATGAAAGATGCAAGGTCATACAGAGTCAGCCCAACATTCCAGCAGTTTTGCCCTTATTGAAACCATGATTTTTTCTGCATACCTTTCCCACAAATGATGTTGTGTACAGTATCTTCTGGCCTTGGAGGCCTGTGAACATTTTATGACCCTCTTTTGATAAAGGCTGCTCAACCAGAAAACTTATTTTCCCTCAAAGTGTTTTTTCTTTATATTTCTAATCTATGTCACCTCAGAAAATGCCAAACAGAGTTACATTTTTCACAGAGCAAAGGTGCAGTGAGTTACAAGAAAGAACCAATTAGCTCAAAAGTCTGATATGGTTAAATTCAAGGCTACACTTGGTTTTCTTACATTTTCACTATGTTAACTAATGCATTCCCAGGTGCACAGTGGATAAGAGATATGGGAACTTAGCAACAAGCATTGGCCCAATAATGAAATCCTCCACCAGCACTAGCACTACTCTAATAACTTTTAACTCTTTCAAAGGCTCTATGTTTTAGGCTTTCCATGCTTCTCACAGTTGGGAGGCTGTAAATAATTGTATGCATGGCTGCAAGAGTCTGGATATACCTGCCAAGCAAGCTAGAATGCTAACAGAGGGGGGTTGATTTGAAATATTCCTCTCATGTCCAGGAGACTTATTAGCTATAGCCCTAAGTTGATTTTCTCCAGAGAAAGGTGGTCAGGGTTAGCCCCCTGTTAATGTCAGAGGAGTTGGTTAAAGTCATGAAACAGTAAAACAGACAGATTCTGGTTTTGGGGTTAGATGCTCGAGAAAGCCTAGGGAGCCCCTTGAGTTCTGAAGCCTTGCTTAACAGTTCTCTTCCACATAAACTTGTCATGGGTGGGATCTCCTGTGGCGGCTCCTGGCAACATTTGTTTTATAAACCATTTGATTCTACTGGAAGCTATTTCAGCATCTGAAAGTCCCAGGGTCATCCTTATATCCAGCAATACTTGTACCATAAATGTACATTTATAGAGCACAGTTTAGTAACATGCCTTAAAAAGCTTAACATATACCTTGATCTAACAATTCCACTACTAGGAATTTGTACTAATAATCATAGCCATATAAAGAAACTACAAGATACTTGTTGCAGCATCATCTATAATAGAGGACATCCAGAAACAACCTGAGTGCTGACAGTACAGCAGTGGTTAAATCAAACAGGGCATCTACACAAAGTAGTATCAGGAACCATCAAGATTATGGTAGAGGGGATAGTAAATGACATAAAACCATGTCAACAGGGTCACATTACATTAAGTGAAAATGCAGATTGCAGAATGTTTTTCTGTGAAAAAAATTCCTACAGATAGAAAAAAAAACACTATATGGGAAATTATGAACAGCAGTTATCTCTGGGTGGTGAAATTATAGAGAGCTTTCACTTATTTTCTTCACTTGTCTTGAAGTTTTCTACAAATAACATTGTTGGGTTTTTAATCATAAATCATTTTATAAGAAAAGTTATTTTTAGTTATCATAGGAATATGATGAATAGAGATATGGCTGGGAATGTGATGAATAGAGATACGGCTGAAAATGTTATCTTCTATAGAAATTTCTATATTGGTCCAAGTTCTCCAAACTTCTACTTGTTCACATCTTACAGTTAATATCTACTCAATAACACATTTAAAAGAATACATTTTCTCTAGCGTACTTCTGACAAGTAGTTCTGGTCACGTTTTCGCTTCAGTAAGTTCTCCACTAACCCCATCTTGTAAGACCTTGTTCTCCCTCAGACACTTCTCTCCCTTAACATAAGGAGCAGCTCAAACCTGTGACATTGGTCACCTTTGTGAAAGAAAAAGCTTCCAGACATGCTGATATGCTGGCTGCCGCAGAAAACCAAATTGCCCTTCAGTTTAGT
>SJYX01024335.1:37428-78211 GCA_006410675.1 Oreotragus oreotragus | reverse complement strand
CCAAAGTATTGGAGTTTCAGCTTTAGCATCCGTCCTTCCAATGAACACCCAGGACTGATCTCCTTTAGGATGGACTGGTTGGATCTTCTTGCAGTCCAAGGGACTCTCAAGAGTCTTCTCCAACACCACAGTTCAAAAGCATCAATTCTTCAGTGTTCAGCCTTCTTTATAGTTCAACTCTCACATCCATACGTGAACGCTGGAAAAACCATAGCTTTGACTAGACAGACCTTTGTTGGCAAAGTAATGTCTCTGCTTTTTAATATGTGGTCTACGTTGGTCATAACTTTTCTTCCAAGGAGCAAGCATCTTTTAATTTCACGGCTGCATTCACCATCTGCAGTGATTTTGGAGCTCAAAAAATAAGTGATTTTGGAGCTCTGTCACTGTTTCCCTATCTATTTGCCAGGAAGTGATGGGACCAGATGCCATGATCTTAGTTTTCTGAATGTTGAGTTTTAAGCCAGCTTTTTCACTCTCTTCTTTCACTTTCATCAAGAGGCTCTTTAGTTCCTCTTCACTTTCTGCCATAAGGGTGGTGTCATCTGCATATCTGAGGTTATTGATATTTCTCCCGGCAATCTTGATTCCAGCTTGTGCTTCATCCAGCTCAGTGTTTCCCATGATGTCTCTGCATATAAGTTAAATAAGCAGAGTGACAATATACAGCCTTGACATACTCCTTTCCCTATTTGGAATCAGTCTGTTGTTCCATGTCCAGTTCTAACTGTTGGTTCCTGACCTCAAGAGTCAGGAACACAGATTTCTCAAGAGTCAGGTCAGGTGGTCTGGTATTCCCATCTCTTGAAGAATTTTCCGTTTGTTGTGATCCACACAGTCAAAGGCTTTGGCATAGTTAGTAAAGCAGAAGGAGATGTTTTTCTGGAACTTTCTTGCTTTTTCGATGATCCAGTGCTTGTCCAGTTCTAACTGTTGGTTCCTGACCTCAAGAGTCAGGAACACAGATTTCTCAAGAGTCAGGTCAGGTGGTCTGGTATTCCCATCTCTTGAAGAATTTTCCGTTTGTTGTGATCCACACAGTCAAAGGCTTTGGCATAGTTAGTAAAGCAGAAGGAGATGTTTTTCTGGAACTTTCTTGCTTTTTCGATGATCCAGTGCATGTTGGCAATTTGATCTCTAGTTCCTCTGCCTTTTCTAAAACCAGCTTGAACATCTGGAAGTTCACAGTTCATGTACTGTTGAAGCCTGGCTTGGAGAATTCTGAGCATTACTTTAGTAGTGTGTGAAATAAGTGCAATTGTGCAGTAAGTAGTTTGAGCATTCGTTGGCATTGCCTTTCTTTGGAGTTGGAAAGAAAACTGACCTTTTCCAGTCCTGTGGCCACTGCTGAGTTTTCCAAATTTGCTGACATATTGAGTGCAGCACTTTCACAGCATCATCTTAATTTAGGATTTGAAATAGCTCAACTGGAATTCCTTCACCTCCACTAGCTTTGTTCATAGTGCTGCTTCCTAAGGCCCACTTGACTTTGCATTCCAGGATGTCTGGCTCTAGGTTGGTGATTCAGGCAGATGTAATTTCCCATCCTCAAAGCTCCTTAAGAGCACATCACTGATTTTCTTTCTTTCCTAAATAGATTTCATAAGGCTAAAAACATACAGAAGTAGAGAATAAATAATTGAGGAAAGTTGAATGAAGAGAAAATAAAGTCTAGAATTTAGGCACCAATAGAAGCTGGACCACCTGAGTCCCTAGATCTTTGTGGTGGTTTGTCATCCCACTACTTTCATTTGCAACCAGAACTGGTTTGTCATTTAAGAAAATGTTTTCAGACATGGTAGTGACATGTGGCAGACTTCCCAGAAGGCACAGTGGTAGGCCAGTACAAGAGAGACAGGAGATGCAGGTTCAGTTCGTGGGCTGGGACGATCTCATAGAGCAGGAAATGGCAATCCACTCTCTGGCAAGCCACAGTCCATGGAGTCGCACAGAGTTGGACATGACTTAGCAACTGAGCATGCATGCAGAGTTACATGTGGGACTTTTCCCTCCACACTTCTAAAAGAATATAGTGTTATCACAGATCTTCCTGATAAACCTTTTTTTTTTAATGTAAAAAGTTAGTTTCAAGTTTTCCATTTATATTCTGTAAAAGCAAATTGAATGCCTCCTGTTATACATAAATATCTTAAGTGATAAGATTTTCTAAGATTATAATAGAAAACCAGTTCTATCAGAAAGTCTTTGAGTACCTATTAGAGAAATTAAACAATGTTAGTAAAATATGAGCTTGTGACTTTTGGGTTATTTTCCTAGATCAAGCTGCTTAACCATTTATTTTTTCACAGTACATGGACCCCTGGTTACAGTCAGACAAAGACCATGAACGGGGACAGGCCACAGCCAGCATGGCTCAAGTTCTGAAGTGTTTATTCAAACATCTCAGCCTGCAAGTAAGTTGACCTCCAGTTGAAGATACAGGATCCAGAGCTATCCTTTAAACTGCCCAGTTCCCCTCCTGTTTATGGCTCCCCGGACTGGTGCCTTCTTAGTGCTCATGTAAGAACATTTGGCATTATTCACTTATCTGCGCCTCTCCCCTAAGCGAGCAGCTTGAGGCCAGATACTGTGTTTAGTAATCTTGCATACCCAAGGGGATGCACAAGAGTTTGAAGCAGTAAAGTGTAGCAGGCAAATATAAGTATGTAAGTCAATTTAAAGATCTCCCAGCATCTCAGAGAAAATGGTTCTACAATACCTCTATTTAAATCCTCTCATTTCCCTTTTGCATTCTCACTTTCCAGTTCTAAATTCTCTCCCATAATTCCTAAAAAGAATTCCCCAAACTCAGATCCTCTCTCCTGATCTGATCCTTTTTGTCACCTACAAAATCTCTTTCTTCTTTCCTCAGTAGATCTTCTCCACACTGGAGTCTCTTCTGTTCTCATCCATCATTTCTCCAGTCTGCATAGTAAGGCCCGGGAGTTGGAAGAGAAGTTGGGGGAGAGTAGGAATAGTAGGTCTTTATGAGAATTCCTCAGAGAATTTACCACTGATGTGAATATTCTAACAATCAAAAGGACAGCATGCCACTGCCTTTCTTCTTTCTCCCTTTGAAAATACATCCAAACTTGCCACCTCCTTACTGAAGCTCAGCCCCTCAAACGATGCTACTTCCCTTGTTTAGTCGAAGAGAGCACGTGACTTCTGGCCATCACTGACTACCTTATTATTCTGTGCTCACTGGCTACCCTGTTGTTTGACCACAATGCATGCTTCTTCCTCAAACTCTAATTTTGGCTGCAGACTAAAAACAAGAGTTTCAAATGACTTCTTCCTATACATAATCTCCCCTATGCTTAGCAGAAACGCCTCAGCATTTTCTTCCTGGCAAGAATTGCTGACATAAGGGTGCTTAACTTAGGTGGCCGAGGGGTCTGTGAACATCCGGAAAGTTCTATGCAGAATTGGTGTGGTGCAGTCTTCTGGATTTTTCTGAAGAAGGTTCACTGAGTCCCCAGGGACAGTCCAAGTGCCTTATCCATAAGCGCTATAGTCATAACCAGTACCTGGCACATAATGGATACTCAGTGTTTGTTGATTGAAAGAATGAACATATTATCAGAGAATGAAAGATCTTACACAGTTTGCATGCTTTTGTGTTTAGTGTACATAGGTTGTAGAAGCTGTTGTTTCCACTCTCTCCACGTATTTCTCTGAAAAGCCACAGTGGAAATTTCTTTCTGCCTCAATCCTTGGAACAGTCGTGCTGCCTCTGTATGGCTATTTGCTTCTTGCTTTATGGACAGCGTGAATCCTCTTAGGTGCATTCCTCTGCGTGAACCCTGAGAAAGTCTGAAGCCTAGCTCTGTGGCCTAGTTTGAGTAAAAGATGATCGTGCATTCTGCATGCTAACAAAACCTTTAACTTCATTTATCTTTTCTGCCTTTTTTTTTTAATTGGTCCCACTTGCTTCACTATTTATTTTAAATTATATTTCTTTTTCTGGTAGGTTTTGACCAGCTCCTTGACTTTTTTTTCCATAATATGGTAAAATATCTATAAATAAAATTTTAAAATATTGTCAGTTGGTATATCTCAACTTTGTATCTGACTTTTTCACTTAGTAAACTAGCACACATTCCTGAAAAAAGGGAAAAGTGAAAGTTAGTCACTCAATTGTGTCTGACTGTTATCCAGTGGACTGCAGGCTGCCACACTTCTCTGTCCATGGAATTCTCCAAGCAAGAGTGCTGGAGAGGGGTGCCATTTCCTTCTCCAGAGGATCTGCCTGACCTGGGGATTGAACTCAGGGACTGAATCTTCATTGCAGAAAGATTCTTTATCATTTAAACCACCAAGGTTAATTTATTCTCAACTTACTATAAATTCTTGGGATACTTGTTTCCTAATGATTGTATTCATAGTTCTTGTTGTTCAGTCAGTCTGTTGTGTCTGACTCTTTGCAACCCCGTGAACTATAGCACACCAGGCTCCCCTGTCCTTCCCCCTCTCCCAGAGCTTGATCAAACTCATGCCCAATGAGTAGGTGATGCCATCCAACCATCTCGTCCTCTGTCGTCCCCTTCTTCTTCTGCCTTCATTATTTCCTAGCATCAGAGTCTTTTGTAATAAGTCAGCTCTTCACATCAGGTAGCCAAAGTATTGGAGTTTCAGCTTCAGCATCAGTTCTTCCGATGAATATTCAGGACTGATTTCCTTTAGTACTGACTGATTTGATCTCCTTGCTGTCCAAGGGACTCTCAAGAGTCTTCTCCAACACCACAGTTCAAAAGCATCAATCTTTCAGCGTGCAGCCTTCTTTATGGTCCAACTCTTACATCCATATATGACCACTGGAAAAAACATAGCTTTGACTACGCGGACATTTGTTGGCAAAGTAACGTCTCTGCTTTTCGATTTGCTGTCTAGGTTGGTCATAACTTTTCTTCCAAGGAGCAAGCATCTTTTAATTTCACGGCTGCAATCACCATGCAGTGATTTGGGAGCTGAAGAAAGTAAAGCCTATCAGTGTTTCCATTGTTTCCCCATCTGTTTGCCATGAAGCCATGATTTTCATTTTTTGAATGTTAAGTTTCAAGCCAGCTTTTTCACTCTCTTCTTTCACTTTCATCAAGAGGCTCTTTAGTTCCTCTTTGCTTTCTGCTTTAAGGGTAGTGTCATCTGCATATCTGAGGTTATTGATATTTCTCCCAGCAATCTTGATTCTAGCTTGTGGTTCATCCAGCCAAGCATTTCACATGATGTATTCTGCATCATAACTTAAATAAGCAGGGTGACAATATACAATCTTGACATGCTCCTTTCCCTATTTGGAACCGGTCCGTTGTTCCACGTCCAATTCTAACTGTTGCTTCCTGACCTGCATACAGATTTCTCAAGAGGCAGGTCAGGTGGTCTGGTATTCCCATTTGAAGAATTTTCCAGTTTGTTGTGATCCACACAGTTCAAGGCTTTGGCATAGTCAAAAAAGTGGAAGTAGATGTTTTTCTGGAACTCCCTTGCTTTTTCGATGATCCAGCAGATGTTGGCAATTTGACCTCTGGTTACTCTGCCTTTTCTAAATCCAGCTTGAACATCTGGAATTTCTAAGTTCACATACTGTTGAAGCCTGGCTTGGAGAATTTTGAGCATTACCCTTTGCTAGCATGTGAGATGAATATAAATGTGTGGTAGTTTGAACATTCTTTGGCATTGCCTTTCTTTGGGATTGGAATGAAAACTGACCTCTTCCAGTCCTATGGCCACTGCTGAGTTTTCCAAATTTGCTGGCATATTGAGTGCAGCACTTTCACAGCATCATCTTTTAGGATTTGAAATAACTCAACTGGAATTCCATCACCTCCACTAGCTTTGTTTGTAGTGATGCTTCCTAAGGCCCACTTGACTTCACGTTCCAGGATGTCTGGCTCTAGGTGAGTGATCACACCATTGTGATTATCTTGGTCATGAAGATCTTTTTTGTACAGTTCTTCTTGTATTCTTGTCACTTCTTCTTAATATCTTCTGCTTCTGTTAGGTCCATACCATTTCTGTTCTTTATTATGCACATCTTTGCATGAAATGTTCCCTTGGTATCTCTAATTTTCTTGAAAAGAAAATCATTGTTTTCCTCTATTTCTTTGCATTGATCACTGAGGAAGGCTTTCTTATCTCTCCTTGCTATTCTTTGGAACTCTGCATTCAGATGAGTATATCTTTTCTTTTTTCCTTTGCCTTTTCACAGTTATTTTTAAGGCCTCTTCAGACAACCATTTTGCCTTTTTGCTTTTCTTTTTCTTGGGGGTGGTTTTGATCACCCTCTCCTGTACAATGTTATACATCTCCATCTATATTTCTTCATGCACTCTATCAGATCTAATCCCTTGAATCTATTTGTCACTTCCACTGTATAATTATAAGGGATTGATTTAGGTCATACCTGAATGGCCTAGTCATTTTCCCTACTTTCTTCAATTTAAGTCTGAATTTGGCAATAAGGAGTTCCTGATCTGGGCCACAGTCAGCTTCCCGTCTTGTTTTTACTGACCGTATAGAGCTTCTCTATCTTTGGCTGCAAAGAATATAATCAATCAGATTTCAGTGTTCACCATCTGGTGATGTCTGTGTGTGGAGTCGTCTCTTGTGTTGTTGGAAGAGGGTGTTTGCTATGACCAGTGCGTTCCCTCTGACAAAACGTGGTCCACTGGAGAAGGGAATGGCAAACCACTTCAGCATTCTTGTCTTGAGAACCTCATGAACAGTATAGTTCTTACTGCTATTGGCAGTTGTTTTGAGTTTGTGGTCTTTAAAAACCACGCTAGAGGGACTTCTCTGGTGGTCCAGTGATTGAGCCCACCTTCCAGTGCAGGGGACACTGATTGCATCCCCAGCTGGGGAACTGTGATACCACATGCCCCAGGGCAACTAAGCCTGTAAGCCACAACTACTGACCCGGAGAGCCACAGCTAGAGAGAAGCCTGTACACCATGACAAAAGATCCCATATGCCGCAACTAAGACCCAATGCAGCCAAAAATAAACACATATTTAAAAAGAAAAAAGTAGTAAAAACAGTGCTAGAATGAACATCTTTATACACGAAGCATTTTTCAGGTTGCTTACTCAAATTAGAATTTGTCCTATGTAATAGCATCTGCTGGATATATTGTATCTACACATGTTAAATGTTAACCCAGAAGATCCAAGGGATGGACAGAACACTGGCCCTTCTCTTGAACAGGAGGTTGCAGGAGAATGACTTCTACAGTTGAAATCGGAGGCACCAAATGCACGTGCAGTCTAATGGTATTTTTCTTTTGCTTCCTGATCAGCTTCCAGTGCGATTCCAAAGACTTGGACACCTGGTGGCTCTGATGGCTCTGCTGTGTGGGGACCCACTGAAAGAGGTGGCCGAAGAGGCGGCAGAGGGCATGCACTACCTGCTGCACATCACCCTGAGGCTGAAGTGTAAGGCGCTGCTGGAGGCAGTGAGGCCCTGAGTCAGTTCTCCAGCATAGCACAAAAAGCACCAGGCCTCCCTGGGCACTCACTGCCCACATTCTAGAAAGAATTTTACCCTGGTTCATAGAGAGAAGGGTACCCTGTCCCTAGGCAAAGATAGAGCCATACTGACTTAATAATTAGAAGGATAACACTGGCTCAGACCCATCAGCATCAGCCATGTGCATGCCCATGGAGCTGGAGCAGAAAACATGTGGCCTGGTGGACAAGCTGGAGTAGTTAGTTTAGTTGCAAGTAGAAGAAGTTCTTGCCATCCTTTGGGCCTGCCTTTATGTGTTTATCCCAGAAACGTTTACTGAGTCAAATGGCAACTCACTCCTGTACTCATGCCTGGAAAATTCCATGGATGGAGAAGCCTGGTGGGCTACAATCCATGGGGTCGCAAAGAGTCGGACACGACTGAGCAACTTCTTTCACTACTCAGATCTAACAGTAACCAGAAAATATGTGGTCCAGTCCTTATGTGGGCTTTGCAGGGGGCGCAGTGGTAAAGAATCTGCCTGCCAATGTAGGAGATGCAAGAAACATGGGTTTGATCTCCGGGTCGGGAAGATCCCTTGGAGAAGGAAATGGCAACCCACTCCAGTATTTTTGCCCAGAAAATGCCATGGACAAAGGAATCTGGTGGGCTACAGTCCGTGGGATTGCAAAGAGTTGGATACAACTAAGCACACGCACACACACAATCCTTAGAGGTAACACACGATCTAGTGGGGGCATCAGAGAATCAGAGGGTCAACAAATAACTGTTCTTATAAACATTTGACTGCTATGAAGGGATATTACAAAGGCCATGAGTAAGGATCAAATCTAGTTGTGGGGTTCAGAAACGGCCTCTCTGAAGATAACCTAAAAAGTAACATTTAGTCAGGTGAAGTGATAAGAGTGTATTAGGCAGAAGGAATGGTGTGAGCAAGGACACTCAGCAGGTATGAGCTTGGGGAGTTTGAATAACAAAGAGAAGGCCATGGTGGTCAAGGAGTGAATCACTGATCCCCACAGTTGGAAGAAACTTCAGAAGATATCTAACCCAGACTTCCCCCAGTGTTGAGTCTGAGTCTATTTTATCCCTACCCAGCAGTTGCCCAGCCTGGGCTTGCTTATACCAAGGACAGCATAGTGCTCTGCTTCCCAAAGCAGCAGTCTCATTTCTGGTCAGCTCTGAGTATGAGGTTTGTCTGCCAAAACATATAGCCATGGGAACACAGCTGGTTGTTCATTCAGCAAATATTTATGAAGCACTTCTTGTTCGAGGGATGCGTTGGTGAGTAAGACAGGCAAGGTCCCATCCCGCAAAGAGCTTATAGTTGGAGAAACAGTATCCTCAGCCATGGGCTCAAATACTTCCTATAGATCAACCATAGGCTCAGATACTTCCTAGAGATCAACCATGAGCTCAGATACTTCCTAGAGATAAATTTCCAGCGAAGATGAGTCACAATAAAACAGGAGGAAGACGAAGCACTGTTAGGGCATCTTGGCAGACACAGTATCAGCAAAACTAGACACACAGTTCTGATTGCAGAACTATCAAACTCAGTACAAAACTGTGTAAATTTTTGTCGGGACCTAAGCTTCATAGGAAGGAAGACTCCTCAAAAGTCCTCACCAATGGGGAAATAAATGGTTTAACTTGCCTTGTTTGTATTCCCAAATCACTCAAAAGCTCTTACAAAGAGGTCTTCTTTTTTCTTTCAGCTCTTTTTATATATTGCTCTTTCACAGAAGATAAGCAAATCAGATTAACATACATTCCTTCCCCCATTTTTTTGGGAGGGGGTGTAAAAAGTAAAAATGAGCATTTGTAGTCAAGTGAAATAGACAAAAATAAGACTGGGGATCCACTTCAACCTGAAGATCAACCAGACTTGCAAAATCAAGAAAAAGGAAATAAGTCAGAAAGTATTAATATGTTATATTATTTTCTCAGGTATCACTTACGACAAGAAAAATCGCCAACGCTTGAAAAGAGCAGTGAAAAAATGTAGAGAACTCCTAGAACTCTACAATATTAAACAGTTCTATAGTTGTCCCTTCAGAATTGCCCAGGTAATCAGAATGACTAAAATTTTAAAGACAGCTTGAAATGTTGAGAGGATGGGAAACAACCAGAAGTCTCGTACATTTGTTCATGGGAATGTGAAATGATAAAACCGCTTTGGGAAAATGTCTGTTAATTTCTTATAAAACTAGACATACAAGATTGCCCAGAGAATTTGCTTTCTGAACATTTCATAGTTTGGTGATGAGGTAACGGCCATAATTGTTACACACTTTGTCCTGTGAGTTTAAGGGATTTAGGTCAGACCACCAGTGAGGCCAGTATCACTGTGTGGACATTTTTTCAGACCAGTTCTGTGCCTATTTGCTCTCCTAACCCCACCCAACCCCTTGCAAATGTAAACCCTTGTTACAAAAAGAGACCTCAAGAGGGTGAATTTGAGGGACTTCCCTGGTGGTCCAAGGGTTAAGACCACCTTCCAATGCAAGGAGTGCGGATTTGATCCCTGGTTCAGGAGGTGAGATCCCACATGCCTTGTGGCCAAAAAACCAAAACATAAAACAGAAGCAATATTGTAACAAGTTCAATAAAGACTTAAAAGAAAACTCTAATTAAAAAAAAAAAATAGGTGTAACTGATCCAAATACAACTATTAAAAAGCCATACACTTCTTTGTTAATGTAATTATTCAATGCTCCACAAATACTAAACATCTTGTAGGTATCAGGGTCTTCCCTGGTGGCTCGGTGGTAGAGAGCCCCCCTGCCAGTGCAGGAGACCTGGGCTGGGAATATCCTCTGCAGAGGAAATGGCAACCACTCCAGTATTCTTGCCTGGGAAATACCATGGACAGAGGAGCCTGGTGGGCTACAGACCATGGGGTCACAAAAGAGTCGGACACAACTGAGAGACTAAGCAACAATAGGTGATACACAGAAAGAAGCCTACAGATCTTACTCATGTATGGTCTAAGGTATCAGGTAAATTGTCTTTACATCAGTTTCTTCATCTGTGTATGAGGATCTGTAAAAATTAGGATAATTCAGTTGTTGTGAGAGTCAGATGAGATATACAGTCCATAAAATGCTTTGCTTAGTGCCAGTCACTTGGTAAGTGCCTAGTAGATTATACCTATTATAATTATGTGGAGGACTTTATTCACTGTCACATACAAACTGGAAAATTCTTAAAGAGATGGGAATACCACCAGACCACCTGACCTGCCTCTTGAGAACTCTGTATGCAGGTCAAGAAGCAACAGTTAGAACTGGACATGGAACAACAGACTGGTTACAAATGGGGAAAGGAGTATGTCAAGGCTGCATATTCTCACCTTGCTTATTTAACTTAGATGCAGAGTACATGTGAAATGCCTGGCTAGATGAACCACAAACTAGAATCAATATTGCTGGGAGAAATATCAATAATTTGCAGATGATACCACCCTTATGGCAGAAAGTGAAGAAGAACTAAAGAGCCTCTTGATGAAAGTGAAAGAGGAGAGTGAAAAAGTTGGCTTAAAACTCAACATTCAGAAAACTAAGATCACGGCATCTGGTCCCATCACTTCATGGCAAATAAATGGGGAAACAAGGGAAACAGTAACAGATTTTATTTTGGGGGGCTCCAAAATCACTGCATATGGTGACTGCAGCCATGAAACTAAAAGAAGCTTGCTCCTTGGAAGAAAAGTTATAATCAACCGAGACAGCATATTAAAAAGCAAGAGACATTACTTTGCCAACAAAGGTCTGTCTAGTCAAGGCTATGGTTTTTCAAGTAGTCATGTATGGATGTGAGAGTTGGACTATAAAGAAGGCTGAGCGCCAAAGAATTTATGCTTTTGAACTATGGTGTCGGAGAAGACTTGCGAGTCCCTTGGACTACGAGGAGATCCAACCAGTTCATCCTAAAGGAAATCAGTTCTGAATATTTCTAGTCAAGGCTATGGTTTTTCAAGTAGTCATGTATGGATGTGAGAGTTGGACTATAAAGAAGGCTGAGCGCCAAAGAATTTATGCTTTTGAACTATGGTGTCGGAGAAGACTTGCGAGTCCCTTGGACTACGAGGAGATCCAACCAGTTCATCCTAAAGGAAATCAGTTCTGAATATTCACTGGAAGGACTGATGCTGAACCTGAAACTTCAATACTTTGGCCACCTCATGCGAAGAACTGCCTCAGTGGAAAAGACCCTGATGCTGGGAAAGATTGAAGGCAGGGGAAGGGGACAACAGAGGATGAGATGGTTGGATGGCATCACTGACTCGATGGACATGAGTTTGAGTGAGTAAGATCCGGGAGTTGGTGATGGACAAGGAAGCCTGGCGTGCTAAATGGGATCGCAAAGAGTGGGACACAACTGAGCAACTGAACTGAACTGAAAGTACAATAAGAAGCAGAATGACACATTATTTTAATAAATCATCGCCAAATTATTTTAGCTAAGCTTGGGTTCCTGTCATCCATAGATCTTTAGGGCCTCTTCTTAATTCTTATTTCTATAAAAGTATCGTGTCGCTCTTTCTGAGGATCTCAGTAATCAAGCTTTTTTATCTTTGGCCATGATCCACAGCTTGCAAGATCTTGGTTCCTCAACCAGGAATCAAACACGTGCTTCCTGCAGTGGAAGCACAGAGTCCTAACCACCCGACTGTCAGAGAAGTCAGTCCAAGCGTCTTTCTGAAAGTCAAGAGTTGTAAGAAACCATGCACAGCCCCTTGGGACACTGGTTTGCTTCCAGTTGTTCGCTTGTGTAAACAGTATAGCACTAAGAGCCCTGAGCGTCTTTGTATGCTTCTCTGGTTGTTGACTTAGAGCTGTTCCTTGTTCAGGACTCTTACTGTTAAACCATCCATCTTGAAAGTTCATTTTCCCTAAATCATCTCAGGTCTTCGAAGTTTTTCTCAATTCCAACGAGCTCTACCAGTTTGTAATGGCTACCCTGGATGGCCTGAAACATCCGCACACGCAGCGGTCAGCGGGGGAATTGCTGATAACACTGGTGAAGAAAGCGCAGTCCCGGTTTGAGAAGGTAAAGCACTCAGTGGACATTTCCCGAGTTTAAAATGCGGGCAGAGACCTGTCCCCACCTACAGACGCTAAGGTCTCTCCTGCTGTTCCTATTCAGCAGAATACAACTGAGAACAAGGGAAGGGACCATGGTCAAAGCCTTAGTCTATTTAGTTAATGCTGAAAAATCATGCATTCAACAAGCATATACAACCACTCTGTATGCAGCTAGGGATGCCAGGTTTTTGTTTTTATTTTTTTAATCTGAGATATGGCCCCTATTTTCCTAAAGATTGTAGTTTTTTTTGGAAAATATAATTGACATACATAAGAATGGTAACTCCAGTTTAGATCCTCATTCGGGTTAAAGGTACCACCATTTTAAAAATCAAGCCATCAGTGATCCTAGAGGGAGGATAACTTAGTAAATTTAAAATCAAGAGAATTTATTTTAATGAAATTGATACATGAAGAAATAACAGTATGGTTATATCATCTATAAATGTGGAAGGACATACTGGCAGAGATAAAATGGATGAAAGTAGTTGTCTCTGGAGTGTGGACCTGGGAAATAGGCCGGAGAGAGCCTTGAATACCACTGGACTTTTAAAATTGTGTGCAGGTTGCACTTTGATAAAAATTAAAATAATTTTAAAATGATGAAAACCCATTTTTTAATCTATTAAAATAGCAAAGATACAAAAAGATCAGTACTATTTTGGAAGATGGTCAAATGGGCATTTGTATCTTTTGGGTGCTTTCAGCTGTAAAAAAAAAAAAATTTGTGAGAAGCTTATACAAAGGGTTTATCAGCTCAGGTATATTTTCTAGGATGGGTCCAGCAACTCAACAGCTTTATAAGAGAGCCAGTGGTTTTTCCATCATTCCCACTTAATCTATTCATATATTCATAAGTAAGACAGCCACCACAATTTCTAACTCTCTAAGCAGATAAGACTACCCAGCAAAGAAGAGAGAGGTTGCATGCCTTTAATCAGAGAGAAAAATCTTTCCCAGAAGCCCCCAGCTGATTTTCCTCCATGTTCATTGGCCAGAATGCCATCACATGCCCATCCTCAAACCGTTTCTGGAAGCTGGTGGTAAGAACGGCTATTTTATATAAGGCTACTAAGGACTGCCTTTTGAAAAGCTGATATTTTCACAGAGACCTTGAGCCACAAGTCTAGGAGCAGGAAGAGCAGTCCAAGCAGAGAAATGGATCAAGCCCAGTGGCTCTTGTTTAATTTACCTGAATATGATAAACCCCTGCCATTCTCAGAGCCAGAGTGGGGAAAAACCAGCCTCCTTCCAGCTTTTATTAGTTTGTCTTGTTATAAAACCAATACATAATCTTTAAGGAAAAATTAGAAAAAATATATAAGCAAAAATGTAAATATCCCATCACTCAAAGACATTAATATGTTTGGATATATGTTTTTCCAAATCTTTTTATGTGCATATACATTCATACAGGTATACTTTGTAGTTTTTATAATAATAAACTTTTGGAAAAATAATAAACATTCTGTATTAAAAGTCTCCCCCAGGACCTCTTCAAAATAGCTACAGTATCCTCAGTAACTATCAATGTCCCACAGCAGTAAGATCTTAAGTGATTTCTTTTCCTTCTTCAGGTGCCAGAAATTATGGGCGTTATCTGTGCCCTGCTCTCCACAAGCAGCCAGCCTAATGTTTGCCAACAAATCACAAATATCGTGAGTTTGCTTATGTCCAGGCCCAAATACACAGATACAGTGATCGACCACCTTCTGTGTCACCCAGTACCATATGACAGGTAACAGAATCGGGTACAGCCTCTGGATTAAGTAGGGGTGTGTGCTACACCTCTGAGTACTGTGGAGCAGGGTTGCCCTCAAAAATCTGAGGATGTTCTTGTTGAGATATGATATAGACAGATATCTGCAGGGTAAATCAGAACATAATGCCCAAATAAGGAAACAATCCAGAATGAAGAACATTTTACAAGATAGTTGGACTGAACTCTTCAAAAAAATTATCATGAAAGAAAATAATTGTGCCGAAGGCACTGTTCTAGATAAAAAGACACTAAAGTGACATCAGTTCAGTTCAGTCGCTCAGTCGTGTCCGACTCTTTGCGACCCCATGAATCGCAGCACGCCAGGCCTCCCTGTCCATCACCAGCTCCCAGAGTTCACTCAAACTCACATCCATTGAGTCAGTGATGCCATAACCAAATGCAATAAATGACTTTGACTGGATTCTGAAAGAAAAGCTAAAGCTATAAAAGAAAATTTTCAAGAGATTTAAATATATATACTAATTACTAAATGTAATTTTAGTTGTGAAATAATATGTAGAAAATTTCCTTATTCTTAAGAGACAGATAATTTAAGGGAGATTTAGGGGTGAATGTCATGATATCTGCAATACATCTGAGAAAAATTTAGCCAAAAAAAATATATATATGTAAAAAATAAAGTATGAATAAATATATATAATAAAATATAAACATATACATAAATAAGGGTAGAATCACAGAGAGGAACAAAGAAGAAGCTTTTTTATGACTAGTGGTTTTGAGTTGGAGGCAAGGCACCCTGGACGTTCCAGGAAATGCTTTATGGGGAAGGCAATGAGGCATCCAGGCCAGGCCCCATCCCACTTTAACCAGAGCAGCCCTTCTATTTATCTGCTTTATATACTGTGATTCTGGGTAATTATTATTTTGAAAAAAAGGTTTCTTGGCTTTTTTAAAATTAAAGTATATTTGACTTACAGTATTATGTTAGTTTCAGGTATACAGCAAAGTGATTCAGTGTTTGTATTCACATTTTTTCTAGATTCTTTTCCGATTCTTTTCCATTATAGGTTATTACAAGATATTGACTATATTAATAGTTCCTTGTGCTCTACAGTCAGTCCTTGTTGTTTCACTATTTTATACATGGTGGTGTGTAACTGTTAATTTCAAACTCCTAATTTATCCCTCACACCCCACTTTTCCCTTTGGTAACTGTAAGTTGTTTTCTATGTCTGTGAGTCTGTTTCTATTTTATTAAAAGGTTCATTTGTATCATTTTTTTGGAGTCTGTATGTAAATGATACTATATAATGTTTGTCTTTGTCTGGCTTACTACACATAATATGATAATTTCTAGGTCCATCCATGTTGCTGCAAATGGCAATATTTTATTCATTTTTATGGCTAATATTCCATTGTGTATATATACCACATCTTTATCAGTTCATTTGTTGATAGACACTTAAGTTGTTTCCATGTCTTGGCTATTATAAATAGTGCCACTATAAACATTGGTATGCATATGTTTCCGAATTAGAGTTTTTATCTTTTTCAGATATACACGCAGGAGTAAAATTGCTGGATCATATGGCAACTCTATTTGTAGTTTTTTAAGGAACTTCCATACTGTTTTCCATAGTGACTGCACCAGTTTACATTCCCACCAACAGTGAAGGAGGGTTCACTTTTCTCTACACCCTCTCCAGCATTTATTATCTGTAAACTTTTGATGGTGGCCATTCTGACTAGTAGGTGTGAGATAATATCTCATTGTAGTTTTGATTTGCATTTCTCTAATAATTAGCGATATTGAACATCTTTTCATGTGCCTGTTGGCCATCTGTATGCTTTCTTTGAAATGACTATTTAGGTCTTCTGCCCATCTTTTGATTGGATTGTTTGTTCCTATACTAAGCTGTATGACCTGTTCATAAGCCCTTATCAGTTGCATTGTTTGTAAATATATTCTCCTAGTAGGTTGTCTTTTTGTTTTGTTTATGGTTTCCTTTGCTGCGCAAAATTTTTAGGTTTGATTAGGTCTCATTCGTGTATTTTTGCTTTCATTTCTTTTGCTTTGGGAGACTGATCTAAGAGAATATTGCTAGGATTTATGTCAGAAAATGTTTTGCCTATGTTCTCTTCTAGGAGTTTTATGGTCTAGGAGTTTAATGTCTTATATTTAAGTCTTTAAGCCATTTTGAGTTTATTTTTGTGTATGGTATGAGGGAGTGTTCTAATTTCATTGATTTACATGCAGGTTTCCCAGCACCACTTGCTGAAGACTTCTCAGCTTTAAACTGTTCGAAAATTGTTTCAAAACTGGTTTCAATGAATGGGTTTCATATAATGTCTTGGTGCGGTGCTAATATTTTCTGTAAGCTGAAAGAAAGTTTAGTTGCCCAGTCGTGTCCGACTCTTTGCAATTCCATGGACTGTAGCCTATCAGGCTCCTCCGTCCATGGGATTTTCCAGGCAAAAGTACTGGAGTCTGTCGCCATTTCCTTCTCCAGAGAATCTTCCTAACCTAGGGATTGTACCTGGGTCTCCCACACTATAGGCAGACGCTTTACTGTCTGAGCCACCAGGGAAGCTGAACTTAGACGTTTTACCCCACTGCATCAAATAAAGGAGAACTTTTTTTTTTTAATTTTTTTGCACTTATTTTTTGTGGCATTTATTCCCGGGCCATAAGTTTTTGTTTCTTCAGTTTCTTCTGGGATATATTTTTCTTCTGTGCAACCTCCTCTTCTGGTTTAGGAACAATCTGTTCTTTTTCAATAAGGATCATCTCAATGTGGCAGGGAGAGCTCATGTAGGGGTTGATCCAACCATGAGCTCTATAAGTCCTACACCACATTTTGGGGACTTTGTTCACCTGGATGTGCTAAATGACCAGAGAATCTACATATAAGCTCGTAAGTTCAGCATTACTCTCTGCATTTTTGAGGATGTACAGTAAAAATTCAGTAAAAAAAATACAATAAATAAATACAGTAAAAATTTTTGGGATCACCAGCCCTGCATCCAGCCCCACTGTTTGGCCTGTGCACACCTACCAACTCAGCCTTTGTAACAATGGAATGGCACACATTGCTTCTTTAAAGTGATATCCTTCAGATATTTGGTGGCTTTTTGGATATGCATATCCTTTATGGCCTGGGCAGTTTCATGAGTGTTCTTAAAGTGAACACGAAGGTTTGAACCTCTTGATTTGCATGATTTTGTGGAGTTTTCTGGATCGAGTGAATAGCGCACCATTTTTAGAGGTCACCTCAGGCCACTCACCGGAAAAGGAATAAAGGACAACTTTTACTCTTCCAGAAGAAAAATGAGTTAATACAGATTGTTCAGTGGTCTTAATTTTGTGTATTTCTCTGGAACATTGTTTTTAATTCTTTACTACTTGGTTCAGCTTACCTATTAATACACTGGATTCTTGTGTAAAATATATGATTTGGTATAACGTATTAACTATATCCAGTTGATTTAAATGTAATTTTAGCATTATTATATTTTTTTGTGTTTGTTCTAGTTCTTGGAAAACTATTGCTTTAGGTCAAATGAGAACTGTAGACTCTGTTAGAAATGAAAATGACGTAGGAAACTTAGAGTACAGAGTATGTGATAGGGAAGTTGTGAGATTGAAAAGATATGTTAGGACCAGTTTGTGAATAGTCTTAACGTCCATGCTGAGGTTGTGGGAACTTGAGTCTATGAAACCTTGGGAGTTACTGTTGCGAAATCAGATAGCAATTCTGAAGAATCGAGCCTCAGAGAGGAAAACCTCTTATAGATTGGATTCCAGACAGATTCTGGGAAGCTCGTGGTCATGGTTGGCCTAGGATAAGCCATTCTTCTGAACCCTCTTCCTCTGGGATTTCTAGGCATCTGGCTGAGTTGTGGAGAACTCTGGAGGTGGAGCTGCCCAAAACGACCTGGATTCTCTGGAGACTCCTGAGGAAGCTGCAGAAATGCCATGATTCTGGCACCCAGGAGAAGATGGCCTATGTGGCTGTTGCTGTAAGCCCTTGAGCTTTGCCCCTCCAACTTTAGCCCACCATGGCCCTCCTGGATAATTGGCCCAGCACCATCTGGAGAGTGTTCCTTTTGGTTCCTCTCAAAGTTTGTTTCGCTCATCCATTTATAAATCCACCAGTGTTGCCACCAAGGGATGGAAATGGAGGAGGCTGAGATGAGTGAAGGAGTCAGTATGGCTTCATCTGTCTTAAACATTCTTTTTCTTGTCTTTTAAAATACGCATATCATCATAGTCAAGAGAGTACAAACATTTCAAAGAATATAGAAGAATATAAAATATAAACCAAAGGTCCTCCTTTGAAAAATTGTTTTTATTTTCTATTTTTTATTTAATTTTTTTTGGCTACAACTCTCAGCATGCAGGATCTTAGTTCTCTGACCAGAGACCAAACACACACCTCCTGCATGAAAGGGCAGAGTCTTAACCACTGGACCACCAGGAATATCTCCCAAAGGCCCACCTTGAGCAGAGGCTGGCAAACTTTTTCCATAAAGGACCAGGTGGTAAATATTTTAGGTTTTTCAGGTCACATATAGTCTCCAGTCTCCACCACATATTTTTGGATATATTTTAAATAATCCTTTAAAAATCAATGAACAATTCTTAGCTCATGGCTATACCATGTCCCTAAAAATGAGCTTTCTGCAAGTGTTTATTACTTCTTGTATATGTACTTGGCATACCTTTTCCCTCTATATTTTTCCTTTTAAATAAATTTTTTTAAAGCAGTTTTAGGCTCACAGCAGAACTGAGCAGAAAAGTACAGAGAGTTCCTATATATTCCCTGCCCCTCTGCATGCACAGCCTCCCCCATATCCATGTCTATTTTATTTCATTTTATTAACAATGTATTAATTTCTACTATATAGGAAGGTGATTCAGTTATTCATATATATCTGTATATTCTTTTTCATTATGGTTTATTACAGGATATCAAATATAGTTCCCTATGCTATACAGTAGGACATTGTTATTTATCCATCCTGTATATAATAGTTTATATTATTAAAGCAAACTCCAAACTAATGAAAATTTTAATCCACTCCTCTTCCACCCCACTTCACAACTACTTTTTACTTTATTTTATTCCCTACCAGTTTATAGTTCTGCTTTCTCTGACCTAAGTTATTATCATACTTTTTTTTTAGCTTTCAGAATTATTTTGACGTCTCTAATCT
Source organism: Oreotragus oreotragus (assembly GCA_006410675.1). Classification (NCBI taxonomy): domain Eukaryota; kingdom Metazoa; phylum Chordata; class Mammalia; order Artiodactyla; family Bovidae; genus Oreotragus; species Oreotragus oreotragus. The sequence continues at coordinate 58,714 of SJYX01024335.1, read as the reverse complement.
GCTACTGTCTTCTCTCTTATGCTCTCTGTTCTTGTGGGTTTATGCCTTTTAAAGAATCCCTAAAATGTCCTTTTAATGCAATTTTAGGTGTTAGGGCAGATAAAGGTATATATGTAATCTGATTTGTCTATAAAATTCTGTAAGTGTATTAATAACATCACAGTATGTACCATTTGATGACCTGCTGTTTTTCATTTAACCATACACAAACTACTTTCTATATCAATATGTAGGGCTCTCTGTTATCCTTTTCATAGTTGCGTAGTAATTGGTTTTAACTACCTTTAAAAAAATAGGTACTACATGATGCAGAACCATTTATTTCATTATTGTTTCCTATTAGTGAACATTTGACACTTTTCAAATTTTTGTCATAAAAACAGTGCTGTAGCAAACTTAATCGTGCTTGCATCAATTTTGTTATACATACCCAGTTATTTTCATAGGATAAAGTCCATTGAAGGGGAATTTCTGGGCCAAATGGTGGGCTCATTTAAACTTTTGGTACTGTTCCCAAATGACCCTCTAGAACACTGCCCTTCTGTCATCATGTGTGAGCACGGCCTTGCCACACTGAACATTGTTGTCTAGCTGCTAGGTGAAAAAGGAGCATATTCTAATTACAGTTCCGTCATTGGCAAGGTTCAACATTTATGTATGTTTTTCAGTTGGTCATTTATGTTTCTTCTTTCTTCATGTCCTACACACCAGTGCTTCTCAGTTTTAATATACATGCAAACCATCACCATCTAAGGATCTAATTGAAATACATTCTCTGATGCAGACATTCTGGGCTGGAGGAGGGGTGCTTGGGATTCTCCATTTCTAATCAGCTCCAAGTGACGCCAGTGCTCCTGGTAGGTGGCCTACACTTCCCACACTTTGAGTAGCAGGCCTTTTCATTTGTTGCTCCTGACATATAAAGGCATTATATATATTAAAACTGTCACATTTCTGCAAATTATCCGACTTTGTTTATGAACAATTTTCTTTTTGCCCGGGCTTTAAATTTGTATGTGGTCAAATATGTGAATGATTTCCTTATAGTTTCCTTCTGGGTTTCAGGATGCCCCTCACTGTGGCAACTTGTAGTGACAGCTTCACTCCTGTCCCATTACCCTGTCACTTTCATGTCCCTGCATTGTTCACCGCTGCTGTTCTGCCTGTGATTTAGTAGAACCAGAAAGCACGTTCTGAAAGTAAAACGAAAGCAAGACTTAGGATTAGCGGGCGTTCAGCTCTGCTGTGTGCTTTTCTCCACAGGTGACAGATGCCCTTTATGAGGTGTTTGTTGGGAACAGACTCTGAGCAGCTACGTTCCGGCTGTTTCCTCAGCTTCTCATGACACTGCTCGTCCAGGTTCACCACGCCATCGGCCTCACCATGTCTGATGTTGCCATCCCCAGTGGCCTGTACCCAGAACAGGAAGTGTCTTCAGAGGTCACCCCCTTGTGGTATTGTCCATTGTGATTTTGTTAACCAGGAATCAATCTGTGCACTCACTGGCTCTCTTTGGTCTTACTGGTGAAAGTCACTCAGTCATGTCCGACTCATTGAAACCTCATGGACTGAAGCCCATGAGGCTCCTCTGTCCATGAAAATTTCCAAGCCAGAATACTGGAATAGGTGGCCGTACCCTTTGCCAGGAGATCTTCCCAACCCAGGGATCGAACCCAGGTCTCCTGCATTGCAGGCAAATTCTTTACTATCTGAGCCAAGGAATATTGGGAAGCCCAAGAATACTGGAGTGGGTAGCCTATCCCTTCTCCAGCGGATCTTCCCTACTTAGGAATCAAACTGGGGTCTCCTGCATTGCAGGCAAATTCTTTACCAGCTGAGCTACCACGGAAGCCCAGTCTTACTGGAGTCAAGGCAAATGTGGCTATCTGAGTTCAGATGCCCTGCAAAATAATGGATGATAGCATGCCAGCCCTTCCTTGATAAATCAGGTAGTGACAGAGACAAGCGAGACAGCCTTAAACCTACCTCCAAGACCATACTGATCCAAAGCTGAGCATTTTCTCGTTTCTGCTTCATGTATAGGGAGGTATTTTTAAATTTTCCTTTAGGGTCTCAATAGAAATTTCTCAATATTTCTGGGGCACATGGGTTTCTTTCTGAGGAAGTGCTCTAATGTGGAATATTTAAGAATGCCTGACTAAGAGGCAGAAGAACTTGATTCTCATTCATTTTTTAAGTATTTATTTTAGGTTCTGCTGTGTCTTTGTTGATGCATGCAGGCCTTCTTTTGCTGCAGTGAGTTGGGGGCTACTCTCTAGTTGCTTCTCATTGCCATGGGCTCTAGGTGCATGGACTCAGTGGCTGTGGTAGCTTGAGTGCAAGGCTCCGCAGTTGTGATGCACAGGCTTAGTAGCCCTGCTGCATGTGAAAGCTTCCTGGAGCAGGGATCAAACCCTTGTCCTCTACACTGGCAGTCAGATTCTTAACCACTGGACCACGAGGGAAGTCCTGATTCTCATTCCTTTAAATAGCTCTGTACTCTGGGCAAATCTTTCTGTTGTTCTGTGCCTGTTCAGGCTAGGTATTCTCCAAGGACCTTTCCAGCTTCAAGATTCTCTGATGTTATGTCCAAAATACTAGCTAAGTAGTTTTCAAAAGCAATTGAGTAAATTTTAGGGGGGTATAAATTCTACCCAAATAAAGCTGTAAAGAAAAAGCAGTGAATCTCAGTTTAGCATCCTACATCATTTGTTTTATCATAGACTTCTTTCCATTCTCCCAGGGAAACACAATTTTATTGGATTTCTTTATGCTTAGAGTTTGTGTGAAGGGCCTTTCAAGTATTAAAGCACTGAGAATCTTTAGGAAAATCTAGAAAGAAGAGAATTACAGTCCAGTAGCTATCAATACATGGCCCTCCTTAGTGAGAGAAGGTGATTTTATGCTCTTTGGTTGGAGGGACCTGTACTGTATTTACTTGTACTATTTTTGTTGGATTAGCTTCGCCATACAGGCTACAAAGACTCTCTTCCTCAGAACATTCTGCTGGCAGGAATTCAACGTCATGGAAAAGAATAAAGGATGGACCCTTCTGGAAGGAAAAGATTGCCATCTTCAGGGAATATCCCTCCTTGCTATATATTCCCTGCCCCTCTGCATGCACAGCCTCCCCCATATCCATGTCTATTTTATTTCATTTTATTAATAATGTATTAATTTCTACTATATAGGAAGCTGATTCAGTTATTCCTATATATATGTATATTCTTTTTCATATTCTTTTCCATTATGGTTTATTACAGGATATCAAATATAGTTCCCTATGCTGTACAGTAGGACATTGTTGTTTATCCATCCTGTATATAATAGTTTATATTATTAAAGCAAACTCCAAACTAATGAAATTTTTAATCCACCCCTCTTCCACCCCACTTCACAACTACTTTTTACTTTATTTTATTCCCTACCAGTTTATAGTTCTGCCTTCTCTGACCTAAGTTATTATCATACTTTTTTTTTAGCTTTCAGAATTATTTTGACATCTCTAATCTGCTACTGTCTTCTCTCTTATGCTCTCTGTTCTTGTGGATTTATGCCTTTTAAAGAATCCCTAGAATGTCCTTTTAGTGCAATTTTAGGTGTTAGGGCAGATAAAGGTATATATGTAATCTGATTTGTCTATGAAATTCTGTAAGTGTATTAATAACACCACAGTACGTACCATTTGATGACCTGCTGTTTTTCATTTAACCATACACAAATTACTTTCTATATCAGTATGTAGGGCTCTCTGTTATCCTTTTCATAGCTGCATAGTAATTGGTTTTAATTACCTTTAAAAAATAGGTACTACATGACGCAGAACCATTTATTTCATTATTGTTTCCTATTAGTGAACATTTGACACTTTTCAAACTTTTGTCATGAAAACAGTGCTGTAGCAAACTTAATCATGCTTGCATCAATTTTGTTATACATACCCAATTATTTTCATAGGATAAAGTCCATTGAAGGGGAATTTCTGGGCCAAATGGTGGGCTCATTTAAACTTTTGGTACTGTTCCCAAATGACCCTCTAGAACACTGCCCTTCTGTCATCATGTGTGAGCACGGCCTTGCCACACTGAACATTGTTGTCTAGCTGCTAGGTGAAAAAGGAGCATATTCTAATTACAGTTCCGTCATTGGCAAGGTTCAACATTTATGTATGTTTTTCAGTTGGTCATTTATGTTTCTTCTTTCTTCATGTCCTACACACCAGTGCTTCTCAGTTTTAATATACATGCAAACCATCACCATCTAAGGATCTAATTGAAATACATTCTCTGATGCAGACATTCTGGGCTGGAGGAGGGGTGCTTGGGATTCTCCATTTCTAATCAGCTCCAAGTGACGCCAGTGCTCCTGGTAGGTGGCCTACACTTCCCACACTTTGAGTAGCAGGCCTTTTCATTTGTTGCTCCTGACATATAAAGGCATTATATATATTAAAACTGTCACATTTCTGCAAATTATCCGACTTTGTTTATGAACAATTTTCTTTTTGCCCGGGCTTTAAATTTGTATGTGGTCAAATATGTGAATGGTTTCCTTATAGTTTCCTTCTGGGTTTCAGGATGCCCCTCACTGTGGCAACTTGTAGTGACAGCTTCACTCCTGTCCCATTACCCTGTCACTTTCACGTCCCTGCATTGTTCACCACTGCTGTTATGCCTGTGATTTAGTAGAACCAGAAAGCACGTTCTGAAAGTAAAACGAAAGCAAGACTTAGAACTAGCGGGCGTTCAGCTCTGCTGTGTGCTTTTCTCCACAGGTGACAGATGCCCTTTATGAGGTGTTTGTTGGGAACAGACTCTGAGCAGCTACGTTCCGGCTGTTTCCTCAGCTTCTCATGACACTGCTCGTCCAGGTTCACCACGCCATCGGCCTCACCATGTCTGATGTTGCCATCCCCAGTGGCCTGTACCCAGAACAGGAAGTGTCTTCAGAGGTCACCCCCTTGTGGTATTGTCCATTGTGATTTTGTTAACCAGGAATCAATCTGTGCACTCACTGGCTCTCTTTGGTCTTACTGGTGAAAGTCACTCAGTCATGTCCGACTCATTGAAACCTCATGGACTGAAGCCCATGAGGCTCCTCTGTCCATGAAAATTTCCAAGCCAGAATACTGGAATAGGTAGCCGTACCCTTTGCCAGGAGATCTTCCCAACCCAGGGATCGAACCCAGGTCTCCTGCATTGCAGGCAAATTCTTTACTATCTGAGCCAAGGAATATTGGGAAGCCCAAGAATACTGGAGTGGGTAGCCTATCCCTTCTCCAACGGATCTTCCCTACTTAGGAATCAAACTGGGGTCTCCTGCATTGCAGGCAAATTCTTTACCAGCTGAGCTACCACGGAAGCCCAGTCTTACTGGAGTCAAGGCAAATGTGGCTATCTGAGTTCAGATGCCCTGCAAAATAATGGATGATAGCATGCCAGCCCTTTCTTGATAAATCAGGTAGTGACAGAGACAAGCGAGACAGCCTTAAACCTACCTCCAAGACCATACTGATCCAAAGCTGAGCATTTTCTCGTTTCTGCTTCATGTATAGGGAGGTATTTTTAAATTTTCCTTTAGGGTCTCAATAGAAATTTCTCAATATTTCTGGGGCACATGGGTTTCTTTCTGAGGAAGTGCTCTAATGTGGAATATTTAAGAATGCCTGACTAAGAGGCAGAAGAACTTGATTCTCATTCATTTTTTAAGTATTTATTTTAGGTTCTGCTGTGTCTTTGTTGATGCATGCAGGCCTTCTTTTGCTGCAGTGAGTTGGGGGCTACTCTCTAGTTGCTTCTCATTGCCATGGGCTCTAGGTGCATGGACTCAGTGGCTGTGGTAGCTTGAGTGCAAGGCTCCGCAGTTGTGATGCACAGGCTTAGTAGCCCTGCTGCATGTGAAAGCTTCCTGGAGCAGGGATCAAACCCTTGTCCTCTACACTGGCAGTCAGATTCTTAACCACTGGACCACGAGGGAAGTCCTGATTCTCATTCCTTTAAATAGCTCTGTACTCTGGGCAAATCTTTCTGTTGTTCTGTGCCTGTTCAGGCTAGGTATTCTCCAAGGACCTTTCCAGCTTCAAGATTCTCTGATGTTATGTCCAAAATACTAGCTAAGTAGTTTTCAAAAGCAATTGAGTAAATTTTAGGGGGGTATAAATTCTACCCAAATAAAGCTGTAAAGAAAAAGCAGTGAATCTCAGTTTAGCATCCTACATCATTTGTTTTATCATAGACTTCTTTCCATTCTCCCAGGGAAACACAATTTTATTGGATTTCTTTATGCTTAGAGTTTGTGTGAAGGGCCTTTCAAGTATTAAAGCACTGAGAATCTTTAGGAAAATCTAGAAAGAAGAGAATTACAGTCCAGTAGCTATCAATACATGGCCCTCCTTAGTGAGAGAAGGTGATTTTATGCTCTTTGGTTGGAGGGACCTGTACTGTATTTACTTGTACTATTTTTGTTGGATTAGCTTCGCCATACAGGCTACAAAGACTCTCTTCCTCAGAACATTCTGCTGGCAGGAATTCAACGTCATGGAAAAGAATAAAGGATGGACCCTTCTGGAAGGAAAAGATTGCCATCTTCAGGGAATATCCCTCCTTGCCAAGTAAGACTTCCTTGCCATGCATCCCTGCTCTAAATCAGCTGTGTTTTACGGTAATTTTCCCCCCCCTTTTAGTTATCACAGCCACCAGAGTTGAATAACCTTCTCATCCCAGAATGGGCAAATGCCCATAATTCCAGCTAAATTTTTCAGCCCTGCCTTACCCTCGGGAGGAGAAGGGGACGACAGAGGATGAGATGGTTGGATGGCATCACCAACTCAATGAACATGAGTTTGAGTAAACTCCGGGAGTTGGTAATGGACAAGGAAGCCTGGCATGCTGCAGTCCATTGGGTTGCAAAGAGTCGGTTGCAACTGAGTGACTGAACTGAACTGAACTTACCCTCCTGTGCACCTGAAGCTGAGGAAAAACTTGAGAGCCCCCTCACCCCCCACCCCTGCCCTGGGAACATTGCTCTCTGAATAAGAGCATTTCTGAGAGTTGTTCTGTGTTCTGTTTTGCAGTGCATTGTTGGAGAGAAATCACTTCCTTGCACATAAGGTCATGTACCTATTAGTGCCTTTTCTTAACCGAGGGAATGATAAACATAAGCTCACATTGGTAGGCTTTTTTGTGGAGGTAGGACTTCTTCAGAGGCTGTATGTATTCAGGAAGCCTATAAGGCAGCTGTACCAGCCTTCCTAGGCCATGTCCAAGTCCAGTCCAGACATAGGATAGAAATGGTCCAAATTTAACCTTATTGAAGGTCTTCTGTCCACATAGTCAGTGTTCCTTAGGTCCCTGCAGTGGAAGCATCATCCTGTAACATATGTGCTGTAGAGTAGAAGTTTCAAAGGAAAATAGGTGTTTTGGAGTTGGTGGGAAGCTGGCTCCCACCATGAAAAAGGGCTAAAAGGTAACTTCTTTGGCCACTTTCTGGGTTCTTTCAGCTTCTTCAGAGTCCAGTGGCTCGGAGATTTCCCAGCATATACTGTGTTGCCCGCTTGAAAGACTGGCTACTTGTTGAAAATAATCCCTTTAAAATTCTTGCCCTGCGGGGACTGTGCTATCTTACCAGACAAGAGGAAATGGTAAGACCACTGATTCTATTTTTTAATTAATTAATTAATTTTAAAAATTATTTATTTTTAATGGAAGGATAATTGCTACACAATATTGTGTTGGTTTCTGCCATACATCAACATGAATCAGCCACAGGTATACATATGTACGTAAGTTCTTTTGACTTCTCTACGTATCAGTCCTGCCAATACTGAGAGATGGCATCAGGCCCTCTTTAATTCTCTGTTCTGGGCTGGCCAAGACAACCAAAAACTCAACAAGCACCAAGGGCAGAGCACAGGCGGGAAGCCCTACTCTGGTAACAAAGGAAGTGCCATCGGGAGGGGTGGTGATTTGCTGTTTTGGGCACACAGAAGGAAGACATCAAGAGCCTGCTGCCGTGCATCCTAGACCTTTTATGTGAATCCGAGGAGAAGATTGTTTTGTCAGCCATTCAGATACTCCTGCAGTTCGTCAGGACGATGGATTTCACCACCCTGACTGCCATGATGAGGACCCTCTTCTCCTTATTTGGTGATGTAAGATAAGGGGAGAGGAGAGACTTTTCTAGGGGGAAGGTAATTGGCATAACAGCAAACCGAAGTTGGGATAGCAATAACTCTATTTTAGATCATACTTTTTTGTTAAGGGCACTTTCAAATCTCTTAAGACCCTTCTAGGTAACTCGTAATGTTGGTAGGGCTGGTGTTACTGTTATTCAGATTAAAAAAAACAGACATAGAGACTTGCCAAGGTACTCCCCTACTTCCTGGGATGAAGAAGGAGTTTCTATAAGAAAAGACATTGTCTTTCTTTCAAGGAACAATCAGGACTGGGTCAGGATAGTGGACTAAACTTATATCTCCATCCCAAATCCCAAAGATTTGTCAAAAAAAAAAATACACGGGGAGGCTTCCCTGGCTGTCTAGTGGTTAAGACTCTACGCTTCCACTGCAGGAGGTGTGGGTTTCATCCCTGGTCAGGGAACTAAGATCCTGCACGCTAAGTGGCCCAGCCAAAAGTAAAAGAGAAATCTATGTGGCACAATGAACCACATTCTGAAGAGTCAAATATGCCAAGGCTGGAATTTTTAATTTCAGCAAAACAGCATGTGCTGTGTATGTGCTAAGTCACTTCAGTCGTGTCCAGCTCTTTGTGACCCCACGGACTGTAGGTCGCCAGGCTCCTCTGTCCATAGGATTCTCCAGGCAAGAATACTGGAGTGGATTGCCATGCCCTCCTCTGGGGGATCTTCCCAACCCTGAGATCAAAGCAGCATCTCTTACATTTCCTGCATTGGCAGGCAGGTCCTTTACCAGTAGCACCACCTGGGAAGCCTAGCTTGAGTGGATAGTTAATACTAGGAGGAGATACAAGCGGTGACGACCCATTCTTAGAGTGAGAGAATGAGCCATGCAAAGCAGCAAATGTGACTGTCTCCACATATATTTGGTTTCTTGCCCTCAGCTACCAACATCTAGATATCCTGCTCTTAGGACTGGCATTTCAGCCAACCTAGAGTGAACATATTCAGTGAGTTGCTTCCCTTTGAACATCCTTCATAGGTAAGACTGGATGTTCATCGTTTCTCCATGACCCTCTTTGGAGCCTCCGTAAAGTCTGTGAAATACACAGATAAGAAGGGTGTAGAGAGCCAAGTCCTGGACAGCTTGGTCCCACTTCTTCTGTATTCTCAGGATGAGAATGATGCAATCGCTGCGGTAATGCCTACTGTTAACTTCTTTCATCCCTGAATAAGTTCAAATCCAGAGCCAGCTCTGCAAACAGGCATTCATTTCTCCGAGGGCAGGGACTCTGTGGTACCATCTTTACTCCCCATTTCCTCTGGCACAGGCTTCCTTTCAATTATTTTACCTAAGTGAATTGTGTGAAAAATCTTACTTCTTATTTCTGTGTAGCAAATCATGATCCTATGTGGGTGAGAATCGTGTATTATTATACCTTTCTGTAGCCCCTCCAATATTTAGCCTAGCCCAGAACTCTCAACACACTGCCCAATTCAAGGAACTCTTTCTGTTAATGATGATCACAGTCTGTTGTCTTTTCTCTTTAATTCAAAAACAGCCTTGTGGCCTTGAGACAAATAGACTAGTGTTGAGGGTAAATTAGGAAGAGAGAAACTTCTCTGAAATCTGGAGATTTCTTTGAAATCTCCTTAATCTCCCAGAGGTTCCTCCATAAGAATTATGGGAGGGATGGCATCATCTTTAGTACTGTCCCATACCTCAGAAGCTGGTCTTTTTCAAGGTCCTGTGACCACCAGTTACAGCCGACCAGAGAGGTGGGTTTAGGCTGCGAGGAGTCTGGGAAAATGCTGGAGCTCCCACCCACCTATATGCTTCCTTACAGAAGATTCAGAAATAGGACTAAAGATTACGGTGGACCTTGGCACCTTGTTATGGGGGAAGTGTTATGGCCTTGTAGCCATAAATATAAAATATTTCAGACCTCAGTGAAGTATAGGTCAGAGCTTCCCAACCAAGTGATGGGAAATTGTGCCCCATAGAAGTCACAGACACGGGACAGACAGTACTGATCCCTCAACCCTACCCTGCACCCCAGCCAGCTTTTGGCGATCAGGCAAAGCCTAGAGCAGTCAAGACTCTAGGCTTATTTTCCTTCAGACTTTCAACACCTTCTAGCCAGCCCGTCAAGGCTCCTCAGAAGGTGGCCTAAGCAAAGGGGAGGGATCTACCATAAGGTTAGGAATCACTGGCACTGACAACATAATTTAAAACATCAATACACCTACCACCTAGGCTGAGAAATAAAACCAGAAAAAAATCAGGCAAAATCTCAAATTTTGTTATCATTTCTGAGGTATTATTTTTCACGTTTTAAAACTTTATCTGAAAAAAATCTTATACATTAAAAAACTTTGTTATATCATTTGTAAATCCTTTCAGCAACTTGCTTTTCTTTGTTTAACATATTTAGAAGATTTATTCATGTTATATAGCCCTAATTCACTTATCACTGCTATACAGAATTCTGTCTTATAACTGCAACTTATCCCATTCTTTTATTCCTGGACACTTAGATTACTTTTATTTTTTCCTTATTATAATGCTGCAGTGAGCATTTTGGTAGATTTCTCTGTGTACATGTCTGAGAGTTTCTTGAGGGCATCAACCCAGAAATGAAATATCCGGGTATCTTTAACTTTACTAGACACTTACAATTCATAACAAAGCAACTGAACTAATGTGCATTCCCATCTGTCCCCAGAGGAATTTTAATGGCCCAGATGTCTAGTGGAACTAGGACCAAACACTTGCCTGGAGACTTACCAGGGTGTTATATGGTGCATGGGAGCCTTCTGAGGGCAGTATGTAAAGAAGACCACCACTTGCTAATTTTGCTTAAGTATCAGGATCAAGAGAGGATCAATACTTTCCAAAGTTTCTTCCAACCTAGAGATTTACAAGGACTGTGAGATGGGGAGCTACTTTCCTGTGTGTAGTGACAGGAGAATAACCTAGGAGCAGCGAGTAAGCATGGGAGCCCTCTGTCTAGAAGCATGGGTTAGTGGGACGCCTGCCCAAAGCTCTGATCTGGGTATTGCACTGGATGTTAGTAGCTCTCTCTTATGCGCTCGACCAGTGGTTTCTCCATTTTCCCCAGAATCCTGCAGATTTTGTGGGTTCTCTGTAGAGACTGTTTGGGAAAGTTGAAGGAAGGCACCTTGCCCTCACTTCAAAAAAGATAATTCTGAGTTTATCATATTAGACTTTAGCATTTTGTTTGAAGAAAGGTAATCTCAGCTAAAACATGTTTGAAAATGCTGATCTCTGGTCATCGTTTTCACAGGAGAGCAGGCAAGTGCTAACTATATGTGCCCGGTTCCTGAAGTGGAAGCTGCCCCAAGCAGTGTACTGTAAAGATCCCTGGTTCATCAACCCTAGTGACGTTGCAACAATCTGCAAGTTCTTTGTATGTGAGCAATAATGGCTTTGTTAACTCCTTAATATGCTGACATGCTTATTTTTTTTCAGACATAGTTTTTAATGAAGGAATATGACATAAAGGAAACATTTCCCATCCTTCTCACATCAGCACTTGATATCTATGACCGGTTTTGTTCTACAAATCCATTTTTCTTTAGTTTCCTCCCAAATGAATCAAAATTCACTTTCTCTTACCACCCTTCCTCATCAAAAAAACCTGGTGAACTCTTGGGAACTCTGCTAACCTGACTTAGGGGCTGCAGAGTCAGGGCAATAGTACATGCTCAAAAACTACCTATGGGGTGAATTGAAATGGGGTTATGTTTGGCCTTTGCAATGATCTTTAATCCTTTCTTTGGATATAGTGGATTATTTTACCCTCCATCAGAGCATGAGCCCCAAGCAAGGGCTGCCATGCTGTTGTAAGCCTTGCAACACAATGGCGGCATGCCACTGGCTCTGAGTCCCCAGATGGCATCCTTTCTCTTTACAAACTTGAGAGAGGCTACTGTGACTCATCTTAGGGGCAGGCTTGAGCCACAGCAGCCCAAGGAGGCCCATCCATGGTTTTCTAGACAACTGAGTCTAGAAACACTGGGATCTTATTATGAAGACCCCATGACTGACTCTTCCCAGGGATCTTCCATATGCGTAGCCGTTAAGGACCCAATAGGGCCTCCTCTGATCAGACTTACTGGCCTAGGAAGCCCCACAGTGCCCTTGTGTAAGGCTTTCCATGCAGGATTATCTCTCTGACCTGCGATCAAACCTATCACAGATGCACAAATGACAGGTATATTTGCAGCAAGAAATTCAATGCTGTCGGTTGATGAGACTAAATATTGTCCATGTTAAATCATAAGTTCTATAAAGAACAAAATCCTGTCCTCTTCCTGTCCCCGAGGTGACTGGTAAGAGATCCACTGAGGAGTGAATTCATTCATCCAATAAAATAAGTGTAACAGGCTCAATGTGCAACAGGCCACAGAGAACCCAGAAACATGCCCAAGATGAAAACTTGTAAGGGGAGCTTACAAGCTAGTGAGGGAGATTAAACCTCTGTGAAACACTAAATGGAAATGCAAGGTGGAAAATGATGTGTTGCCAAGACAGAAGGACCTGCAAAACATGCAAGAGTACAGGGTTAGGTCAGGAAGGAAAGAGCTGTCAGGGAAGAGCTATTAGGAAGGCAGAGCTCAAGACTCAGCTTAGAGACCTGAGAAGACTTATATACAGAAAAGCAACGACAGATTAGAGGCACTGCAGGCACAGTATGCGGGTGTGAGTGAGCTATATTCAGAGGATTTAACATTGCCAAGGGCCTCGTTATTGTGGCATAATTCACTGAGCAACTGAAGTTATTTCAACCACTATACTCTGTATGTATATCTGACATAGTCCCTATGTAGTGAGGCTGATAAAAATAGTGCTGCTACTTCACTCTTTCATACTCTTTTTTCCCCCCCCCACTTAGGGGAAAAAATGCAAGGGGAAGGTCAACATCTTAGCCCAAACATTGATGTTCTCCAAGAATGCAAAACTTCCTATCAGAAGAGCAGCAGTCTTATTTGTAGGTACAGAGAAAATCCTCTCATTTCTACAGTCACTTTTATCCTGTGCTTTCCCAAATTGTGTTTTTGGGTGTCCCCGTTCTTTATGAAATGACCTTGAAAATACTTCTTTGGAGAAGGGGGCTATGTTATCTGTAGGTAACTATCAGGCACTTGGAGGAATTCAGTTTTTAGAAAATCTAATTATCGAAAGGTCAGTTGTGCCAGCTTTGTAAAGCCAGATCCATATCACAGACTCACGGACTTTATCCTGCATTTAGGGCTCTTATCGAGGTACGTGGATCACAGCGAACTCGGGACGAAGGGTACTGACTGGATAGAGGATGGTAAGTGGTGAACACTTGGACTTGAGGTACCCCGTGTTTGGAAGGTACCTGAGGCAGGCTCTGTGGTAGAGATGAGACTGGGAACCAGAGAGCTTGACTTTTGTTATTAAAAAAAAAAGGCCCTTGGAGGCTTCAACCAAATGACAGTCTCCTTCCAGGCCAGTTCCTTCTTCAGGAAAAGACATGACCCATTTGTCTTGGAAACTAGCTTTGATGAATGTCTCAGGGGCAATTTCTGAATTTCATTTGTCAGAAAATAAATTATGAAATTAAGAAAATAAATTATGTAGAAATATCTTAGTATGTTATGATGACACCTCATGAGTACTACACAAATTGACTGCAGCCCTCTTTTCTGCAAGTGGCTGTTGTCCTGTAACATGGGGGGACTTGCTAATAGAGAAGTTTTATATTCCTATAAAGCAGTTGTCATGTAAGTGGATTTCTACAGTTGTACAGCTTTGGGGATTGTCACTCAGAGAATATTTATTTTCATTTAATAAGTAGTCCTACAATCAGAAAGTGCCATTAAATGCTAAGTCTCACTATTCAAAAGCATATGCTTTGAGAACCAAATTTTTCCAGTAGTCATATATGGATGTGAGAGTTGGACTGTGAAGAAGGCTGAGCGCCAAAGAATTGATGCTTTTGAACTATGGTGTTGGAGAAGACTCTTGAGAGTCCCTTGGACTGCAAGGAGATCCAACCAGTCCATTCTGAAGGAGATCAGCCCTGGGATTTCTTTGGAAGGAATGATGCTAAAGCTGAAACTCCAGTACTTTGGCCACCTCATGAGAAGAGTTGACTCATTGGAAAAGACTCTGATGCTGGGAGGGATTGGGGACAGGAGGAGAAGGGGACGACCGAGGATGAGATGGTTGGATGGCATCACTGACTCGATGAATGCGAGTCTGAGTGAACTCCAGGAGTTGGTGATGGACAGGGAGGCCTGGCGTGCTGCGATTCATGGGGTCGCAAAGAGTCGGACACTTCTGAGCGACTGAACTGAACTGAACAGTTCATTGCTTTTAAAATAAAAATATGTAACTGGTAATAAGAGTCAGAAGCTGAAATTTATTTAAGAAAGATCATGCCACTTTTCTCTATGGTGCTCTACTTCCCTATAGATACCAAAAGCAAAAATGAAAAAGGAAAGTCATGTAGTTATTTTATTCTATGAGATGAGATTTCACATGGTCAATTCTGGTCAATTAAAAGGAAATTATTTTCTAATCTAAAACGCTGGGGAACCAAAGTTCTTTTTCCATTCCAAATTTATCTCTCTATATAAAAAAGTATCTGTACAGATGATTTAGGATGGATGTGTGTGTGTGTGTATGTGTGCGCACTCATGCTTAGTTGCTTAGTCATATCTGACTTGCAATCCGGTGGACTGTAGCCCACCAGGCTCCTGTGTCCATAGAATTTTCTAGCCAAGAATACTAGAGTGGGTTGCCATTCCTACTCCAAGGAATCTTTCTGACCTAGGGATAAAACCCACATCTCCTGTATCTCCTGATGGATTCTTTACCAGTGAGTCACCTGGGAAGCTCAAAGATATGTATAGGGTTGGCCAAAAAGTTCATTGAAGTTTTCTTATTACATATGGAAAAACCCAAATGAATTTTTTGGCCAACCCAAAGTGTAAATTATATACATATACATCAGAAAGAACCTTATTAAATTGCCATTTTGTAAGGCAAAAACAGTCAAATATCCACAATCTCGCATGGTTAAATCTAATGGAATAGTTCCACCCTCTTTCTTCCCTTACAGTGGCTTATCTGTCTTAGAAGCAGGGTAGAACATCTTTGCACTCTTTTTTGGACAAGTTTATGTCATTTATCACAGTTAATTTTAAGCTAAATTTGAACAAAAAAATCACAAAAATTTAAATATGAATTGAGATAAATTTCATGAGAAAAGTAAGTTTCAGTTCCTTTGGATTCCCAAATTGATGTCTGCTCTTTCATGTGTTCTGTGGAACACATAGATCTTCATGCAAGAACTGTAAAAAACTAGTCAAATATTCCATTTTTTAAATAAGTATAATGAATTTAAAGACTAAACTACTACTTAAATAAAAGCTCCAAACTATGAAAAGGTCCTGAGTACTTTTGAAGTCTTGGAAAATTAGAAATTAAAAAGAGACCTTATTCATGTTTGGGAGTTCGTGTAAAAAAATAAATAAACACAAAAAAATTAAAAAAAAAAATTTAAAAAAAAAAAAAAAAAAAGAGACCTTTTTTCTTTTTTTTTGGCTTTGCCATGCTGTAAGTGGGATCTTAGTTACCTGACCAGGGATCGAACCCATGTGCCCTGCAGTGGAAGCGTGGAATCCTCACCACTGGACCACCAGGAAGTCCTGACCTTTTTCTAATATGATTCAAACACATATCCATAAAGTAAAATGATAGATATTTCTACATAAAATTTTTAAAAACCAACTTTGAAAAATAATGAAGCAGCCAGAACTGAAAAATAGGAAATAATATGGGAGGAGTATATTTACATTAGGATAAATGGTTAATACCCTTAAAACACATCACTACTTCTGCCAAAGAAAAGTGGCAAATGATATGAATAAGTAGTTCACAGGAAACCAATAGCCAATAAGTATATGAAAAATACTACTAGTAATCAAAAGTTTGTGAAATAAAGTAATGATGAGATGACAGTATCTGTTTTTCTTTCAAAATGGCAAAGATTACTAGTTAACACTGAGTGTTGATGTGTTAAGGGAAAACTGACATTATCATACACTGGTATGAGCATAATGACATACTCTTTAAAAAATTTTGTTTGGCTGTGCTGGGTCTTAGTTGAGGCATGCAGGCTCTTCAGTGGTAGCATGTGAGCTCTTAGTTGCAGCATGTGGGATCTAGTTCCCTGACCAGGGATCGAACCCAGGCATCTTGCATTGGGAGCGTGAAGTCTTAGCCACTGGACCACCAAGGAAGTTCCTGAGCATAATTTGATACAACTTTTTTATAGGGAAGTTTGGCATTATGTATCAAAACCCTTTATTTTTATTTATTTATTAATTTTTTTTTTTTAATTGACATGGCTCTGCTGGGTCTTAGTTGTAGCATTCAGGATCTTTAGTTATGACATGCGAACTCAGCTGCTGCATGTGGAATCTTTAGTTGCCGCATGTGGGATCTAGTTCCCTAACCAGGGACTGAACCCCGGGCCCCCTGCACTGGCAGCACAGAGTCTTAGCCACTGGACCACCAGGGAAGTCCCTATCAAAACCCTTTAAATAAACATAACACACTGACTTGTTGATCCCACTTCTAGGAAATTAAACTGTGAAAGTTAGCAAAAATTGTTACAGGAATGTTCACTTAAGTGTTATTTAAAAAGGCAAAATTAGGAAGCATCTAAGATTAAAAAAAAATAGGAAATTAGTTAAATAGAGTTTATCCATATTGTAGAATCATATATGTAGCCATGAAAAATATTGTAGGGAAATGTTTAAATGACTTAGATAAATGATGATGCAATATTATTAAATAAAATAAGCAATGATTAGATAACATGTATATTATGGTTCCATCTGAACAAAAAATAGAAACATCCAGTGTAAATGAGTGAATGGAAATAGACCCAAAATTTAACGGTGGTTTTCTCTGACAGGAGGATTTTAAGTGACTTTGATTTTCTTCTAGTGCTTGCTGCTAAGTCGCTTCAGTCGTGTCCGACTCTGTGTGACCCCATAGACGGCAGCCCACCAGGCTCCCCTGTCCCTGGGATTCTCCAGGCAAGAACACTGGAGTGGGTTGCCATTTCCATCCTCAATGCATAAAAGTGAAAAGTGAAAGTGAAGTTGCTCAGTCGTGTCCGACCCTCAGCCACACCATGGACTGCAGCCTTCCAGGCTCCTCTGTCCGTGGGATTTTCCAGGCAAGAGTGCTGGAGTGGGGTGCCATCGCTTTCTCCATCTTCTAGTGCTTATATACATGTATTGTCTAAATTTCCCACACGATGAACATGTATTTCCTTTGCAATAAGAAAACATACACTAAAAATTTTAAAGAAAAATTAAAAGGAAATATTGATTTATTAAAAGACTCTTGCTCCTTGGGAAAAAAGCTATGACAAACTTACACAGGATATTAAAAAGCAGAGACATTACTTTGCCAACAAAGGTTCGTCTAGTCAAAGCTATAGTTTTTCCAGTAGCCATGTATGGATGTGAGTTGGACTATAAAGAAAGCTGAGCGCCAAAGAATTGATGCTTTTGCACTGTGGTGTCCCTTGGACTGCAAGGAGATCCAAGAAGTCCATTCTGAAGGAGATCAGTCCTGGGTGTTCATTGGAAGGACTGATGTTGAAGCTGAAACTCCAATACTTTGGCCACCTGATGCCAAGAACTGACTCACTGGAAAAGACCCTGATGCTGGGAAAGATTGAAGGCAGGAGGAGAAGGGGTTGACCGTATGAGATGGTTGGATGGCATCACTGACTCAATGGACATGAGTTTGAGCAAGCTCTGGGAGTTGGAGATGGACAGGGAAGCCTGGCATGCTGCAGTCCATGGGGTTGCAAAGAGTCGAACACGACTGAGCGACCAAACTGAACTGAATGATTTAAGAGTAACCTCAAAGACCAACGGGGCTTTCCTGGTGGCTCACCAGATAAAGAATCTGCCTGTGATGCAGGAGACCCAGGTTTGATCCCTGGGTTGGGAAGATCCCCTAGGAGAAGGGAATGGCTACCCACTCCAGTATCCTGGCCTAGAGAATTCCATGGACTGTATAGTCCATGAGGTTGCAAAGAGTCGGGCATAATTGATCAACTTTCACTTTCCAGGACCAATACAGGAACTTACAAATTAACAGTGTTATATATGGTCTGCCAAGTCCATATAATTTGAACTTGGAGTACTTGGCAGTTTGATTATTTTAAAGGAGTAAAATATTTGGCAACTCAGAAACAAGTAACTTTTTTAAGTGAAAACTGGAATTGATCCACAAGTATACAGACTTTCACACAGAGGCTTGGAAAAAGTTAGGTCTCCATCTCAGCTGTTCTGGGCATACTGGGTCCTTTGTGTCTGACCAGTGATTGTTTTCATAGATCTTCACCTGCAATTTGTTTTCTTACCACTTAGATCTGAAAAAACTGCTGCATGAACCTGAGCCATCTCTGCTCATCATCGCCTCCCAGGCTCTATTCCGAATCCAGAAGGCGGAGGCTGAACTACATTCCAGGCAGACACTGTATGGGCTGAGGAAGCTCATAGGTTGTTTGCCTATCTAGAAGCCCAAGGCAAGCAACACTAGGTAAAACAAACAAACAAACAAACAAACAAACAAACAAAAAAAAAACAAATCCCTTCAGAAGCCCCAGAAACACCTGGTGCTCCATTAGCAAGAAACTTCCTCCACCCACTTAATCACCTCACAACATATTTTTTGCTGTCAAAACCTTTGCTGCTGCTGCTAAGTCACTTCAGTCGTGTCCGACTCTGTGTGACCGCATAGACGGCAGCCCATCAGGCTCCCCCATCCCTGGGATTCTCCAGGCAAGAATACTGGAGTCGGTTGCCATTTCCTTCTCCAATGCATGAAAGAGAAAAGTGAAAGTGAAGTCGCTCAGTCTGTCCAACAGTTAGCGACCCCATGGACTGCAGCCCACCAGGCTACTCCGTCCATTGGATTTCCAGGCAAGAGTACTGGGGTGGGGTGCCATTGCCTTCCCCATATCCTTTAAGGAATGGCAATATAGAAGAGAGAGCAGCTTCTGGCATACCTTTGCAGAAACAGTGAAAACCTACTGAGATTCTGAGGCATGCCAGAACACCCAGAAAGTTCTAGTCTTGATAAACAGGTCGAGTAAAGCTTCGAGAGATTTTCAGTGTTCATATTGTAGTATTGGTAGTGTTGGCTCTTTTGTCAAAGCTCAGTCTGATTGTCAACCATCTTAAGAATAAAGTAATGACCAGTTCTTATATCCAGGCTACTCCGTCCATTGGATTTCCAGGCAAGAGTACTGGGGTGGGGTGCCATTGCCTTCCCCAAAACCTTTAAGGAATGGCAATATAGAAGAGAGAGCAGCTTCTGGCATACCTTTGCAGAAACAGTGAAAACCTACTGAGATTCTGAGGCATGCCAGAACACCCAGAAAGTTCTAGTCTTGATAAACAGGTCGAGTAAAGCTTCGAGAGATTTTCAGTGTTCATATTGTAGTATTGGTAGTGTTGGCTCTTTTGTCAAAGCTCAGTCTGATTGTCAACCATCTTAAGAATAAAGTAATGACCAGTTCTTATAATTTGATGCTAGTGATGTATTTTTTATAAAACTCCTTATGGCCTTTCTCCTTCCTCTTTCTCTTAAAAACAAGCAAGAAGCAGTTTCTGAAGTGGTGTAATACTAAAGTATCTGATATATGTAAAGTTTCCACTCCTTACTTTCCCTCTCTTATTTTTCTGATTCCTCTCCTACAGCAGCTATCAGATCCTCAAATGGTTCTAGGATGGGAACTGTTATTTGTTGAGGATCACTGTCTGTTTTAACCTTTAACCATAAGTAAGTAAAGTCACTCAGTCGTGTCCGACTCTTTTGTGACCCCATGGACTGCAACCCACCAGGCTCCTCAGTCCATGGGATTCTCCAGGCAAGAATACTGGAGTGGGTTGCCATTTCCTTCTCCAAACCTTTAACCATAGATGGAAAAAATTTTCTTACAAGTAGACATTTTCTGAGAAAGAGATTTGTTTTTACTGAGTGAATACTTTGATAAGCTGCATATGGAAGGTTGGGACTAGATTAATTAGAGATGATCTCTCGTGGGCTAATTCCCAGGCTCTTGTTTGAGGAACCTAAGTGGAGAGCAGAGCTCAGTTATTTAAAGCAATGGAGAGGCATCTTGGAGGTGGGATGGGAAAAGAGAAAGGAAATGAGGCAACTGGCACATGAAGAAGAGACACATCCAATGGTGGATTGCATAAAGTTGTACGAATCCCTACCCCATCCAACATTCACCCCATCCCTCTGCCAAGACATTTTTAGGAACACATTTCTCCATGATTCATGGTAAGCTGGATATATATGTGACAGCCAAGGGTGGCTTCAAGAGCAAGATTCCTACTCAAGAGAGGTCTTCATATTTGGGACTAGCAGACAGGAGTTTTGAGCTAAAAGGCAGGCTCCAGCTGCCCATGGACTAACTCTTCACCCTCAAGCAGAGCTAAGAGTACACCTTGAGGGTGGCCACTTGATGCCAGCTTCAATGCATTGAGCATATTGGAGTTATGGACCCCTTACTGCTTTCTCTTTGGTCTCACTATGTGCCACCAACTCCACTCTCCCCTTTTGAACTATCCATTTTGTCAGTCACCCAGTGAAGATGATTAATGCATATTGAGTGCTTACAATAAACCAGATTCTAGATTCTAACTACATTGTATGGTTAACTCTTTTAATCCTCATTACCACTCCATGTATTATTATCTCCATTTGGCAGATGGGGAAGCTAAGGGACAGAACATGAAGGTGACTTCCCCAAGGACACACAACTAGTAAATTCACAAACTCAAGTTCTGGCTCGAAAACCCACATCCTTGGCTGGTCTGCTCTGCTCCTCTCCAGTGTACTGTTTCCCTTCATTGTGAATAAAGATTTCCTCTACAGTTCATCTCAGTTGTTGAATTCATGCCTGAAATTCATGTAATCAAACAAATGTTGTGAAATGTTATTGAGCCTCAGATTACAAAGTTTGAACACTTCTTACCTAAAAGTTAGTGCATCTTATTTCTGCCCCCACCCCTCCCCCCAGCCCCCGCAATGGGATAGAATGTACATGCT
>SJYX01024335.1:17483-37205 GCA_006410675.1 Oreotragus oreotragus | reverse complement strand
GCAATGGGATAGAATGTAC
Organism: Oreotragus oreotragus; assembly: GCA_006410675.1. Classification (NCBI taxonomy): domain Eukaryota; kingdom Metazoa; phylum Chordata; class Mammalia; order Artiodactyla; family Bovidae; genus Oreotragus; species Oreotragus oreotragus. The sequence continues at coordinate 37,186 of SJYX01024335.1, read as the reverse complement.
ATGCTACAATGTAAGGAGTGGAGTTAGAGCAAAAAGTGGTGATTATTCTTGAGGAATATTTTCTGAGTCCTTGGTTTAATCTCATGAGCTATCCATGTCTCACGGCAAGAAACAGATCTTTTAGATTTAGGAAGCAGTTTAGACCTCCAGTGACATACAAGAGGTTGAGTGAATCCTTTCTCTATACTCATATTTACCCTTGAGTTGCCCTCCAGGTGGTATTTTATTGTCTGAGCAATACCACTAACAGGGAGTAGCAAGTACAACAATGCTTATTCTATTTTATTTATGTTTATTGTGTTAAAATCCACAGAGAGAAGCATCCATTAAGAGAGGACTGCACTTCACTCAACTACCTCAGTGGTTTGGGAACGGCTGAAGAAGCACTTAATAGTGATTGTATGAACAAGTCTATTCTAAATAGCTCCATTATTTTTACATAAGGCTCTCTTCATAGATAGGTTTATGTTTTTATGGAATTTTAAAAATATACAAAACATATTTCTGGATACTTAATTTGTTGTAATATGTTGAAATATAAAAGTTTCATACAATTAAATATCATTTTGACTTTATTTTCATCATATACTTTTCAAATGTACTGTTTGTTATCCATTACTGGCCCAACCATGTCTTTATTTAATTTTATATTTTCCCTTTTATAAAACTTTGAGTATCACTTTTCCTCCTTATTCTGAGATATGTATTCTTTCTTCTTATTGAAGTCTTTCAGCCAACTAAACCAAACCTACTAAACGCTGAATTTAAGCTCAGAACATGTATTAGTTGATCTTAGGAAATCACTTTTGTGGCAAGAGGGGCACAACACTAAGAAGGAAAAGAATTTCTAGGCAGTTCATGTGTTGTGACCTTAAAACTAAAGAAGTTGGTATTTCCAAGGATGTTTCCACTGCAATAGTTTTGGTGATTTTTTTTAATACTTATTTTTGTATATTTATTTTTCTAAATTTGTTTTTTCTATATTTATTTGGATACACTGGATCCCACGATGTTACAGCATGTGGTTTTTTAGTTGCAGTCTGCAAGATCTAATTCCCCAACCAGGGATTGAACCTGGGCTCGCTAAACTGGAGGGGAGAGTCTTAGCCCCTGGACCACCAGGGAAGTGCTGTCTTAGTGATTTCCAAAGAATTTTTGTGTTGTATTCAGTTCAGTTCAGTTCAGTCGCTCAGTCGTGTCCGACTCTTTGTGACTCCATGAATTGCAGCATGCCAGGTACTGCCCAGATTATCATTTTAGGTCAAGACTCTTTAGAATTTATAAGTCTGGTCAACCAATTCCATTGCATTTTAGTATTTTATATGAAAAAATTTCTTCAAACAGGTTTTAGGCCAAACACATTTCTATAACTTCCTTTGTGGTAACCTATTTTAGAGCTTTAAATAGTCTTGTCATGTTTTGTTTTTTTTGTGTGTTTTTTTTTAAGATTTCTAAGCCAAAATTTCTGGCAAAGTCATGTCCATCTCCTGCATTATTAAGATAATAAAAAATAATAGAAATTTTTATTAAAATAATTGAAAATCTTTTTAAATTATAAAAGGATTTTCTAACTCAGATCTTCAAAGCTTTCCTTATTTGACAGTTAATGAAACTGCCACAGCATCATGGCTGCTAAAGAACCTGGTAAAATGTTTGAAATATTAGTATCATACCACCACCCAGGTCTTATCACTGCCAAAAGTGAAATAAAAGCATGAAACAGACATTATTAGTTAAGTAGTCTTGTGTTGAAACAAAATCAGTAAATGACTGAATCTGAAAATAATCTCAAGATATTATCATCTCTGCATCTGATTCTTTATATGAAAGCCCCGACTTCAATGTACTTCTTTAAACTCAGGATAAGTTAGTTGGGGTTATTTGAAGTTAAAATAGAGTATTTTTCAAAAGTTCAGAAAACTGTTTAGTCTTATTACAGATTAAAGTGGTAATGCATGTGTGTGTTCATGCATCAGTCATGCTAAATCACTTCAGTCGTGTCCAGCTCCTTGTGACCCTTTGGACAATAGCCTGCCAGGCTCCCCTGTCCATGGGATTTTTCAAGCAAGAATACTGGAGTAGGTTGCCATTTCCTCCTCCAGGGGATCTTCCTGACCCAGGGATTGAACCNGCATCAGTCATGCTAAATCACTTCAGTCGTGTCCAGCTCCTTGTGACCCTTTGGACAATAGCCTGCCAGGCTCCCCTGTCCATGGGATTTTTCAAGCAAGAATACTGGAGTAGGTTGCCATTTCCTCCTCCAGGGGATCTTCCTGACCCAGGGATTGAACCTGAGTCTCCTGTGTCTTCTGCATTGCAGATGGACTCTTTAGGCTTGAGAAGGTAATATTTGAGCAAAGACTTAAAGGAAGTGAGGGAGGTGGTTAGGCAGATCTAGGGAAAGAACATTCTGGGCAGAGGAAATAGCCATTTCTAAGTCCTAAGTCTCCAGGGTCCCCTAGGCTAGTCAAGGAACCACAAGAAGGCCACTATGACCAGGGTGGGGTAGGAAAGCTGAGAGGAGCAAATGAAGACAGAGGAAAGTGAGGTGATAGACCATGACAAAGAGTTGGGCTTGACTCTGAATGACATGGAAGTCACTGAAGCATTTTCAAACTGGTGGATTTTTGCCAATTTAAGAGGTTTTTTTTTTTTTTTTTTTTTTTAATGGCTCTTCAGTGGCTTAAGTTTGCATTTTCTCTTATTAGAAAAGTTGAGCATCTTTTCATGTCTAAATGCCATCTATATTTCCTTTACCTAGACTGTATTCACCTGAGAAGGAAATGGCAACCCACACCAATACTCTTGCCTGGAGAATCCCAGGGATGGGGAAGCCTGGTAGGCTACCGTCTATGGGATCGCACAGAGTCGGACACGACTGAAGCGACTTAGCAGCAGCAGCAGCAGCAGACTGTATTCAAGTCCTTCACCCATTTTGAGATTTGTCTTTTTCATGTTGATTCATAAGAGCTTTTTACTCTCAAGAAATTAGCCTTTGGTCTGTTACTTTAGTTACAAATTTACTTAACACCTTAAATAGTCTAGTCACCTGGATTTTGCTTTCCTGTGTTGCATTTCAAACTTTAGACCTTGGCAAAGATACTGCAATTTTATATGAAAATTGATTATGATTCTTCACCCCTATGTTAAATCATATATACAGAAAATCAATTCTGAAATAAAATGTTAAGAAGTTCCTAGAAGCAGTTTTTAATTAACTGTTTGTCCATAAAAATAAGTATAAAAAAAGCATTTTAAGTATCACTGTATACATATGTGATGGTCTATTTATTTTATAGCATACATTTTCTTTAGTTTTTGGCTTAAGTTCAAAATTTAAGATACAAAAAGATAACACACTAAAAGTAACTTTGTTCTCAGCTCACCACTATCAAATTTCTCTTCCCTTAAGCAACTACTGCTCCCACTTTCTCATGTATCCTTCCAGATATTTTATACAAATGCACAAACTCTGTTTGCTCTAAGTGAACACATTCCCAATCTCAGTTAATCTACATTTAAGAATCAATAGTATTGATTGAGACATGACACACATGTGAAAAAAAGTAGATCAGAGTTGACTGTAAAGCATCCATCTGTTTCTGATGCAGGAGAAAAGCAGTCGAAGAAACAGTAGTTATCATTGTTCTTTGTACAGAACTTTCATGTTATTTTTTTTACCTTGAATTGATTGTGTAATTTAGATGTTATTGTTATCGCCATTTAACAGATGAAGAAACAGACTCAGAGAGGTTAAAGCCAGAGAGTACAAAATCAGTAGGATTTTGTGCTAATAGTGCTAGGACTGGAGAAGGCAATGGCACCCCACTCCAGTACTCTTGCCTGGAAAATCCCATGGATGGGGGAGCCTGGTAGGCTGTAGTCTATGGGGTTGCGAACAGTCGGACACGACTGAGCAACTTCACTTTCACTTTTCACTTTCATGCATTGGAGAAGGAAACGGCAACCCACTCCAGTGTTCTTGCCTGGAGAATCCTCAGGACGGGGGAGCCTGGTAGGCTGCCGTCTATGGGGTCACACAGAGTCGGACACAACTGAAGTGACTTAGCAGCAGCAGCAGCAGTGCTAGGACTTAAGACTCAAGACTCTTGATTCCAATTCTCTGAACTTTCTTCAGTAGCTCCATAGGTAATAGCCTTAGCTGTTTCGAAGAAGAAAAAGGAAAATATCAACTTCCCTAAATCAAATGAGGAAATTGAAACGAGGAAAAAAGCAATAGGGATAGTCTTGCTGAGACTATTTGCTATTGCCATCTTTGAGTGTTACATACATCTCTCTCATATGGCTTAATTTTTCCACCAAGACCTTCTCCTTAATAGGCTTATCCCTGGGGTGGGTTTTCACTAATGTTGTTTTCCAACTTCTCTGGGAACTCAATGGAGCAGGAGTTACCAAAGTATGTATAGACTGAGGAAACAAAAGTGATCCTAAGTTTTGGTTCTAGGTAGAATGAAGTCAATGTCAGGACAGTCTCAGAGGAAAACTTAAAAGAAAATACTGTTCTGAAATTTCTTCTAGTGACTGAACTGAGTCCCCAGGACACAGGTTTTGGTGGAGAAAGCCTTAGAATGAACATTTTTAAGTTAAATTGGGCTTTTCAGTTTTTAGTTTCCTTATCTAAAGTCTGAAAGAGGTAGATAAAACATAAATTGTCCTTGTGAGCAGGGCGGGCTCTAATTTCTCTCTAGGGACCCACTAGAGGACCATCACTTTTGCTTTTTCTTTGAGGAACAACAGTTAAGAATGATGAGGTCAGGTCTTGCCCCTCCCCCACAACTATTAACTGCTTTTTGTCTGTTAAAAGGTTAGGTGGTGAGTAGATTTTCCTAAGAGGGGCATGTGCCAACTAAGTAGTTGCTTAGGGCAGACTATCCCTGTTGCTTACAGCAAAGCTGGGGGACAAAAAAATTTGGGGGGGAGGAAGAATTTCAAAATGAAATAGTCATGTTGGGGAAAATAATCAAAACTTCACTGTACTTTCTTACACTTATTTTGGGGTTTGGAATTGTTTATATTTTGAATTATATTTGGGAGGGTATAGATTATTATCTTTTTAGTCTTGGAGCCTCTAAAGGTCTGAATCAGGCTCTTGACACATGCTCCAGGGAACTCGTTTAAATCCACAACTGGGAGGCTGCTAATCATACAGATACTATGGGATTAAAATATAAACAACCTTCATGACATATCTGGATCAGAAATGGAGAGTAAATCTATCTCACCACCCATAATTAATTTTCTATTCAAAGAAGCTCAATTGAGTGTTAACACAGCAGGCCATTGGATAATAACGAAAAGTAAAAACCAACATGTACCCTGAGAAAAAAGCAGGGAGAGCATATTGACAAAAGAGAAGAGAAAAAAAAAAAAGGTGAGGTTGGATCAGTGCTTACCTACCTAAATTTGATTCAACTGGTAACAGTGAAGCCCTGAAGAGTCTTGAGAAAGAGACATGATACAAATGCTGCTTGAGAAAGACTAGACTAGTAAGTAAACCTAAGATGGATTGGAAAAGAAAATATAACATGTTGAACGACAACTAGAAATCTGGTGGAAGAGGAATCCCCAAGATTTTGTGATTAGGTGTAGGGGATGAAGGAGCAGGAGAGTCAATGATAACAAAAAGGACAGCATGGGCTGGGTTTTTTTGAGTTTGGCAGTCCTGTTTATTGAAAACCAATGACACAGTTTAACAGTCCAAAAGAGGTGGGGGAGGGGGGGAAGAGCACAGTTTAAATCTGCTTTATTTCATAAGAGAAAGAAGGGAACTCAAGAGTATTTTCCTTTTCCTTTTATCTTGGCCTCATTTCCAAAGCTTGCACTTTCTAATAGTTCACTTCAGGATAGTCTGAGAATTACCACATGGCAAAAGGAAGACATGACCGATTAATTGAATGTAAAGTTATAGATCAAATGAATCAAAAGACAGGAGAGGAAAATGGGAGGTTCACATAGACAGGTTAATGACGTATTGAAAATCCAAAGTTAGAGCACAGACTCACTCTGGAGGAGAAAAAAAACCCAGCATGCAGTGTTTCTCATTTTTTGTTTGGTGGATGACCTTTGAGAGGTGTGTCTTGTTTCTGGGTCATTTTCAAGCCAGCAGGGCCCCTCAGTTCAAATCTGGATGATCTGAAAGTCACAGCAAAAGAAGAATTAGTATCTTGCACATAGTAGGCATTCAGTAAACATATTTGGAATGAAGAAATGAAGGGTTTTCAGGACTTAGTGTGTGTGCATGAAGCAGGAAAACAAATCAGAATCATTCAGCTGCAAAGAAGAAATGGCCTTATAGTACATATACTGCAACTCACTGGAAACCCCACTACTGACTAAAAAGATGACAAATGCAGCAATGACTCTCTGGTTTTCTTTGGCTTATAATTCCTGAGAGCTGTTTCCTTTTATCTTGGTTTCTTTTCAAGACCAGAATGACCCTCTGAAATTCAGATCTGGATAAAAATGAGATTAATGAATTATGGCAAAGGCAAAAAACTTGAGGTCTCTCAGCTCTTATGATCTTGTCCATGACCAGCTATGAAAGCCAAGACCCCGTGGGGTTGTCTTATTTTTATTCCACTTTTCTTCAAAAGATTCCAATCATGATGTCTGTGTTTTTTTTAAAAGAGTCAGGGATACTTTCTCAAGAAATATCCAAACCTTTACCACTGTCATCTCCCAACCGCATGTTGCTATTTTCCACTCACCAGGGTGCCTAGCAGTTCTGTTTAATCTAGATGTGTGGTGATAACCTTCCAGAAAAGAGCTGTGAAGAGGAAGACCAGGCTCTAGATCTCCGTCTTGGGCACCTTTTCCAGGGCCTGGCTACATCGCTGACCTCTTTATCTTCAGTCTTTGCCTGTCCCTGATTATTCACATGCTTGCGTTTTGCAGTCCTAGAAAATACCCTTCCATTTGGCTCTCCTCCACCAGACTATGTAAAGACAAGTTTTTACTTCGTATTCCAATTTTCTGACCTTCCTTCTAGCAGCCTCTCAATCACAGTAATCTGGCTTCTATTCCCACTGTGCTAAAGACAGCTGCTTCTGGCAAAGGTTACTGAAATCATATGAAAGATAATATAGGAGGTCTTCGTTGAATTCCTCATCCTATTTGAATTCTCTGCAGTGTTTGACTCTATGAAGTACTTCTCTCCCAGCCTCTGAAATACTGCTCCTTCTCCTTATAACTTCCTGGACAGATTTTTTTTTTTTTTCCTTTTCATTCACTCCTAAAATTTTGCTTATTGCTGAAATGCTGTTACTCCTAGAGGGTCTACCCTTGAGTCTCTTCTTGTGCCAACACATTCCCTGAGTGATATGAACCTGCTCCCTTAGCTTCAGGTACTGCATGAAAATTCCCAAATCTTCATGTCCAGGCTGCCTCCACTCCTGGAGCTCTTAAAGACAGATGCATAGTAGCTTAATTAGAAAACAAATTATCTAGGGACTTAATTGGCAGTCCAGTGGTTTGATCCCTGGTCGGGGAACTAAGACCCTGAATGCCAAGTGCTGCGGCAAAAAAAAAAAAAAAATCCAGTACAGGAAAACCTTCATCCATTTCATCTCCACTAATCCTGACAGTTCTTTGCTGACAGGAAGTTAGGAGGAGGGACAATGAGCCCTGTTAGAGACTCCTTGACCCTGGAGACAGATCTCCCCTTACCTGCCCATAACCTCGAAGTAAAATCTCCTAGGAGGTGAGTCTCCATGCAGACACTACATGCCGATACCCCTTTCAGAATATAATGAGATAGTCCTGAAGTCAACTAGAAGAAAGCAGAGCTGGAAATACCACATTTGAGTTTTTTGCGGGGGAGTTTGAGTTTTTACTCATTTGATATCCAGCCTGCAGATGGTACCCAAGTCCCAACCCTCTATGTGTGGGGAATGTAGAAGACTGGGAAAATGCTCAGGGGAGAGGGGCGACCTTCTAAGATCCCACACACAACAGTTCCAGAACTGATCTTATCCCTCTGGTTATACTCCATTCTAGTTGAGAATATCACCTTCTGTAGCCCAAAGGGAAACCTATGTTATTGGAGACTCCTCCTCTTCAGCCGGGGCCCCTTCAGCTCTAGGACAGCGCTGTCTCTGCAGGATAGCTCCTACCTATGCTGGACTCATCTCCCACCATCTCCATACCTCTGCTCTCTACCCCCAACTAACCCGCTTGTGACACCCAGAGGAACCTGCCTGCACAGACTTTACCTCCTTTTATTAAAATCTCCATGCTTTTACCCTTCTGAGATCCTTTGCAACCTAACTGGACCTGCTTCCGTTTCCTTCTCTGGTGACTCCTTCCCTCATCCAAGCAACAATGGGCTCTTTGTCATTTTTAAACACACCATACTAAGTACTGAGTGCCAACTATGCCAGTCACTAATCCATAAACTCTGGAATACACTGAACATAAAAAGAAGGTTCCTGCTTTCACGCAACTCACGTTTTAGTAGGAAGAGCCAGTGAATAAACAAGATAATTTCAGATAGTAATAAGGTGCTATGAAGACAATGATACGGGCGTGTGTGTGTGTGTGTCAGAGGAGAGATGCAGTTAGCTATTTTAAATACAGTGCTCAGGGATAGCTTGACAAGGTGACTTTTTGTTGAATGATGATCTGAAGCCAGACAAGCAAAGATCCGACGTAGAGTATTTGGGGTTGTTTGACAAGCATGTGAGAAAGGCTTTGAGGCAAAAATTAGTTTGGCAGCTTGGCATGTCCAAGGTTCCAAAACAAAGTAGGGTGGAATTTATTATATACCTAAGAAAGAGGACAATGCCATAGATGAGGTGGGACCAGATCACATGAGGCCTTACAGGCCATGGAAAGAAGTTTGGAAAGAACAGGAATCTATTGAAGGTTTTTGATGGAGCAGAAGTGTAAGCCTTCAGACCAGTTCCATGCCTTCAGGCTTATGCTCAGGCCATTCCTAAATCTGGAATGACAAGTTTTACTGGGTTCCAGGGTCCCAGTTTCTAAGGCCCAGGGAGCTGAGGAAGTGCCCCCTTACTCTCAGCTCTTTCAGCCCAGGTCAAGCCTCGTTTAGCCATCAAAAAGAGATGGACAGGTGTCTGCTAATATCTTTACCTCATCAACCCCTCAGTGATTCTAAAGACTGCTCGCTAGGCGCTGGAGACTCTCAGGTGTCCGACGAGGCCCTCCCCCGCCCTTAATACTGTGGGACGACTTTTTTCAGTCCCCTCCTCCATTTTCTAACGCAGAGAGCAAGTTCCGATCAAACTGTGATTAGAGTCTTGGGGCAGGCAGGCCCATGGGTTGGCGGGGCAGAAGACGTTTCTCCCTAAGATGAACCGGGCTATTGGCAGCCCTGCCTGAACCAAACAGTCGCCGGGAAAGGGACGCGCCGCTGGCGCCAAAGCTGGATACAGACTACAACTCCCGGCAGACTCTGCGAGCCGACTGCCGATCCCTCCGCTACCAATTTGCCCCGCCGGCTTTGTCCACCGCTGCCCGCCAAGGGCCAAGTCCAGGTGTTTTAGGCCCCGAAGTCGGTCTTCTTATCACATATCCGGAGAGGGACGGCTGGGAGCCGTGGAGGAGAAACGGACTTTTTTAAGGAGAAACGCGGATGCAGACCATCGAAGAGACCTCGTCCTGAAGTTCCCGATTTTCGCGCGCTTTTGGCGCGGGTGGTTGTGGGTAGCGCGCCCAGGACGGAGAAAGGAGCCGGGGGGCTGTGACCGCGCCGCCCGCCGGGCCTGAGGGGATGGACGAGGACGATCCCCACGCCGAGGGGGCGGCAGTAGTCGCCGCGGCCGGGGAAGCGCTGCAGGCCCTGTGCCAGGAGCTGAACCTGGACGAGGGGAGCGCAGCCGAAGCCCTGGACGACTTCACTGCCATCCGGGGCAACTACAGCTTAGAGGTGAGCGGCGGCAGGTGGGGCGGCGAGACCGAGCTCGCCAGACCCCACCCCCGCCCCGCCCCTACCCCACCCTGTGGGGCGGTGGGAGTTTCCCCACAGGGAAGGGTCTCTGCCCAGCCGGGCGCCGAGGAGTGCGAAGCTGGAAGGGTATAGATCCCATCTCTCCATTTATTTTGAGGCGGGAAACCGAAGTCCGGAAAAGGAGTGGCTTTTCCAAGGTCACGCGCCACTCAGGGGTCGTCCCCTGGTCTTCAGACCAGCGCCACAGATGTCTTGGGACTGCCCTTAATCTATTTGAGAAGCAAATACCATAACGATAAAAGCCTAAATGACTTGTGTGCCAAGACGCCGCTGCCCAGCGCTTTAGACGTGTCGTCTTACTTGGTTCTCTCCACAACCCTTTTGACTATGTTCTGTGATCCCCATTACACCGATGAGGAAGCTGAACCCCAAAGAGGTTAAGCCCAAGGTCTCCCGGTTAATAGTGGAGCCAGACTGAGTCTGAGCCATAATCTCTACCCTGCCGGCCCGAAATGTGGGTTGCTTTTTTTTTTGCCGTTGTGCCGCGGCACAGCTATTTCATCAGAGCCAATTGTGCACACAAGGCTTATCTCTGGGCCCCAGATTCCTCCTCTTTCAGACAGGGATAATTAGATGGTCTTGACGCTAAACACAGTGTCTGTCTCTGAACAAAATAAAATGTAAGCTATCATTAGATTTTCCCGAGCTATTCTTGCGTTAAGTTCTCACAACAGTCTGTGACATGACAGGGCAGGGAGTATTAATCCTGCTGTCCAGGTATCAAGGCCAGGAGGGTTGTGTTGCCCAGGTTCGTAGAAACCCAAACAAGCATAAGCCAAGTATAGAGGTGGAATTATGATGGAATATATTTGCAGTGGCCTCATGATCAAAAGTGTTTGTGATCTAAGAGGGCTGGACTCGGAGTGTTGTTCTGACTCATCACCCAGTAGAATAGTTAATCGTTGAGTTCAAAGGCATGGAGTTGGAAATTTGGAGTTGACTGTGTATGTGTGTGTCAGTATATAAGGCAGAAGAAGAGACTCTTGTTTGTCTCCAGGGTAGGACTGGATAGATAGATTGGATTAAGGACAGTCATCTGCATCTCTGGGTGACACGACTGGAAAGCTGAGGAAAGGAGGAGAAAGTAAGGGAGATTACAACTTACAGCCTCTTGATTGAAAACAAACTTTTTAGAAGCCAGAGAAAGCATTTCTGACATCCCAAGTCTTCATTTAGTCTCTCATTGAATGCACATTGCTGAGTGTAGACTGTGTTGAAGGCATTAAACTAGGCGCCTCTTTCAGATTCTTGAATATGCCTAGCTTGCTCCTAACTTTGTCCATGCCAGCCCCTCTGCCTGGAAAGTTCACTCCCCACTCCAGGGAAAGTTTAAGAGCCGAATCTCCAGTTAGGCAGAGTTGATTAGGGTATCTTAATGTTTGACTTAATTCATAGTTGTTTTGAATTAAGATTTTGTGTTTATTCTATTGAAAGTGTTTTGTTTTCCTCTTCTTTGTTGCTTTCTTTTTGGTGAAAGGCATTTTCATGTATCTGCTGCTGCTTAAGAACCCCTCTGCCCAGTCCCTATCCTCTCTAGTCTACCTGACAAGCTCCTGATTACCCACCCCACTTCACCCATACATTTTGGTGATTTATCACCACTTACCACTTATGTCTCCTTCTGTGACCCCTTCTGTGACCCCCCCAGTCAAAATCAGTTGCTCACTACACTATATTTTCCCATAACACTTTTATTTTCAATTCTTAAAACATGTATCTCACCAATTATAGATAATAGTATCTGTTCCTCTTAGTTCTACATTTGGAATTTTATAAGGTCAGAGTGTTTTGTATTTTGAAGGCCTAGTATCAAGGAACTAATTTAAATACTATAGGTGCTTTTTATTTTTAGAAAAAAAGTCAAAGTAGTAATTTTGGTTCTTAAACTTTCTCTATATTAATAGTGTTTTCATCTAGAAGCCTGTATCCAAAAGCTCTATAATACTTGGGTGTTATACCCAAACAATTCGTTAATCAAGGCTTCTAAAAGTATTCGACTTTAAGCTTACCTGCCTCAAGCAATTAAGACTGCTTCACTGCTTTAGGGCAGGAACACTAGGTCTTAGATTTATTAGTAGCTACCCATTTCTGCTCACCCCTTTTGGATTATTGCAGGAAATCTTTATTAGTCATTTTTATTCTGCTAGAGTCTGGGCTTAAAGAGGATCTGCACTACAGTATTATGTTATGCTATGAGATTTGTGGCTAGTTCTTAATTTCATGTAAAGCTCAGCAATGAAGTCATAAAGTGAATCTAGCTTCAATAGCTCAAGTCTAGTGTTGAATTTTCAGATGTCACCTTTTTTGTAGCATTGTAAATTGAAATATCTGCTAAGATAGAGAGCCATACTTAGACTGTTTTAAAGATTAGGGTAAATAGTTCCCCCAATTTCTACCTCACAAAACTGACAATCTCCTTTATGTTGAACACGATAGGTATTAGTTTTTATATGCGTGATTCTTTTGCCATCGTTCTACTCTGTTCTTTTCTTTTCTCTGCCAAAGTGATTAAAAAAGAAACAAAATGATAGTAAGGAGCTTCCACATCATCAAGGCCATGACTGGTCTTATAATATAGAAAAAGCTAATGCTGAGAAATTGAGAACGTTTTCAGTAATATTAGATTTGGGATGTAGATGAGAGATTTATATTTAGATTAATATCAATTTACCATGTTACACAGGACTGAGAGTAAGGAATTTTATCCCCATTTTTGCAACCAACTAAGCTTTCTGATCTTGGGCTTATATCCTCACTTCTCTCGCCTGTTAATACAGTATGAAGATTAGACCAGATAATCCTAAGGTCTCTTTTGAGTCTAGAATTCAAGTGTTCTAACGAAACATATCCATTTTGCTGTTTTATCTTTTGTCTGCCAGGGAGAAGTTATACACTGGTTGGCATGTTCGTTGTATGTTGCTTGCCGCAAAAGCATCATTCCCACAGTTGGAAAGGGTATNTCTAGAATTCAAGTGTTCTAACGAAACATATCCATTTTGCTGTTTTATCTTTTGTCTGCCAGGGAGAAGTTATACACTGGTTGGCATGTTCGTTGTATGTTGCTTGCCGCAAAAGCATCATTCCCACAGTTGGAAAGGGTATCATGGAAGGAAACTGCGTTTCACTTACCAGAATACTACGTTCAGCTAAACTAAGGTAAAGCACTTTGATTTTTCAAACATTACTTTATAAGTCCTGAATTTAACTTTAGAGTTTAATTTCTCTTCATTTTAAATCATTTAGCTTTATCCCATTCTAAGTTTTTTTTACAGTTCTCACATTTTTTCCCCAGTTCTCACATTCTTTCTCTGACTTTCTTCCTCAAATTCTAACTTCAACCAAAGGCCCCTGTTCTAAATCTTTTTTTTTTTAATTGAGTTACAATTTATAAGTCATATAATTTACTTACGTGTACAAGTCAGTGATTTGGGATATTTTTTACAGAGTTATGTAACTATCACCACAGGCATTACAGGCATAGAGGTTTTGTTTTTGTTTTTGTTTTGGCTGCACCATGTAGCAGGTGGAATCAGGGATTGAACCTGTGCCCCCTGCACTGGAAGCATGGAGTCTTAACTTCTGAACTGCCAGGAATTTTACTAAATCTCTATCTGATTTTTTTCATTAATATTTTAAGTTTGAGAATAATTTGAAGCTTTCAGAAAAGTTGCAAAAATAAGAGAATTACAAAGATCATCCATACACCCTTGACCTAGACTCACCTTTTAGTGACATTTTGCTCCATTTGCTTTATCATTTAATCTTTTTTCCTCCTAAATAATGTATTTTCCTCAACTACTTCAATTTAAGTAGCATCCATTATAGCCTTATACCCCTAAATATTTCAGGTGTTTTTCTTTAAATAACTATAGTACAGTTATCCATGTCAACAAAATTAATCTTGATACAATAATTTTCTATGATCTAACATCTCTATTCTAGTTTTATTACTTGATGCAGTAAAATTTTTTCTTTTTTTCGGCTATTCTGGGTCCTTGTTGCTGCTCGTCGGCTCCTCTAGTTGCAGCACAAGGACTCCTCACTGCAGAGCACAGGTGCCAGTGCATGTGGCCTCAGTAGTTGCAGTGTGCGGGCTTAGTTGCCTTATGGCATGTGGGATCTTAGTTCCCCAACCAGGGATCAAACCCGTCCCCTGCATTTGGAAAGTGGATTCTTCACCACTGGACCACCAGGGAAGTCACTAATTTTAAATGACTATGTAGATCTTTATAGATTTGGGAAAATATGCATCAAATATTGCTAAATCATACTGCAAAATACTATAGAAGTATAGATTCATACATATACCTGTAAAACTAGAAGATTTTTATTGAGTATTTACCTATGTGCCAAATATTATGTGCTAATAGTTTGCATATATTTATTCATTTAATCCCCACAGTAATCCTATCAATAAATCTCATTTTAAAGATGAGGAAGCCAAGTCACCACCAGGTTAAATTATATCTAGTGGTTATATACCTAAGTGGCAGAGCCTCTGAAGTCCATGCTGTATTACTTATGTATCAGTAAACAAATATACATTAGTGTGTCTTCTTTTGAATTGTATCTTTAATTCTGCTTCAGTTTACAAAAAAAAATTAGCCTAAGCAATTTCCAACTTAAAAAGAAAGTTTCATGTGGGAATTCCTGGTCTGTCCAGTGGTTTAGGACTATACACTCTCACTACAAAAGACCTGGGTTTAATCCCTGGTCAGGGAACTAAGATCCTGTAAGGCATAAGGTGCTGCCAAAAAAACCCCACAAGTTTTATGTAAAACTTTGTTCTGCTATTAATAGAGTTAAAAATTAGTATCTATTTTATAATTTGAATTTTAAATTCTTAATAAAGCAGTTGTCTGAGTCTCATTAAGTAGTGAGAAGTAATTTTTCCTTATTTTTTTACAAGTTTTTTAGTAACTTGTGATTTAAATCAAGATTATTTTCATTCACTTATTATTTTCATATTTATTAGAACCTGAATGAAAAATTACTTTTCATAATTTTAATAGAAACATTGATATTAATTTTTTACAAAGTAGTTTTCTTTTTTGCTTTTTGAGTACCCTTAAAATTAGATAGTGTGCCACTATTGGGACATATGTTCCATATTACCATCTTTTCTCTGTACTTGGTTTTTGCTGGCAGGGTGAGTCACAGCTCCCAGTAAGCCATGCAATCAGGAGGGTAAGCAACCAATACATTTATAACTATTCTGTTTCACAGCCATTCTGTTTTTCACTTTCAGTAGAGTATTTGTTAAATTATGTGAGATAGTCAGCACTTTTTTTTTTATAAAATAGGCTTTGTGTTAGATGATTTTATCCAACTGTAGGCTAATGTAAGCATCTGAGCATGTTTAAGGTAGGCTAGGCTAAGTTGTGATGTTCAGTAGGTGTAGATATATTAAATGCATTTTCAGCTTATATTTTCAATTTACAGTAGGGTTACAGGTTATATCCTGTAACCCCATTTGTAAATTGAGGAAGATGTGTATACACAGAAATAACATAAAGAGAGGTGGATGACAAAGCAAATATGCAAAATGCAAAATTGGTGAATATTGGTGAATAAAGAAGTTCTTATATACAATTCTTGCAACTTTTCTGTAAGTTTGATGCTATTTCAAAATAAAAAGTTTAAAGGATAAAAGGGAATGTTTAGATACATTTATGGCACATCCGTATAGTGGAATAAAATCCAGCTCTTAACACTATGGAAGGACGTTCACGTGAACTGAGAGGAAATGATCTCCAAAATTATAGGGAAAAAGAGAAGTATAGAATATCTCTTGTAGGTAGTATGATTTCATTTGAGTGGGGAAAAGTATTTAAGTAGGTATGTATTCATAGATACCCTAAAAAGTTCTGCAAGGATAAATAAGAAACTAGTAACAGTATAATTGTGACTTTCTCTGGCTCAGCAGTAAAGAATCTGCTTGCAGTGTAGGAGATCCAGGTTCACT
The DNA here is from genome assembly GCA_006410675.1 of Oreotragus oreotragus. Taxonomy (NCBI): domain Eukaryota; kingdom Metazoa; phylum Chordata; class Mammalia; order Artiodactyla; family Bovidae; genus Oreotragus; species Oreotragus oreotragus. The sequence goes on along the minus strand of SJYX01024335.1, from coordinate 21,233 downwards.
CCCTGGATGGGGAAGGTATAATTAGTTACTAAGGCAAAGTTGGTTGCTTTAGTGGAAGAAAACTGGGAGGGAGGTGATGGACAAGGAGAGATACTTTCCATCATGTATCCTTCAGTACCTTTGAAATTTTGTAATTATGTACATTACTTAATAAAAAAAGAAAAAGAAAACTGTCACAGGATAGCATGATATCCATCTTTGTATAAATATTTTTGCCTATATCTTTGACTCTCTCCTTAGATTTTCATAAAAATCAATTTTTGGATGAAATAATTGAGTGTTTTTAAGATTTTATATTCATGTTGCCAAGTTGCCTTTAGAAAGATAATTACTAATACTTCTAGCACATTTCACTGTATCCTTTTTGGAGTAGCATTTTTTTTGTTAATGAGATATTGAGATATAATCCATATATCCATTTAAAGTATATAGCTCAACAGTTTTTAATATATTCACATACTGACTACAATTTTAGAACATTTTCACCACCCCAAAAAAAGCTCATACTCATTAGCATTCACATGTTATACCCCCACTAAATCCCCTTCCTCTGGCAACCACTAATTCACTTTCTGTCTTTTTGCCTATCCTGGACATTTCCTATAAACACAGTATATGATATTTCTTTGTGATTGGCTTCTTTAACTTAGCATAATGTTTTTTAGGTTCATCCATGCTGTAGCATGTATCAGCATTTTATTCCTTTCTATGACTTAATAATTTTCCATTGCATGGATATAAACATTTTATTAATTTTTTGGTTGATGGACATTTGAGTTGTTTCCACTTTGTACTCTTATGAATAATGTTGCTATGAATGTGTACAGCTTTTTATGTGGATGTATTTCTCATTTCTCTTAGATGTATATATAAGAATTGTTGTGTCATGTGGTAACTCTGGTTAACCTTTTGAGGAACTATCAAGCTGTATTTCAAAATGACTATACTAGTCATTCTGTGAAGATTCCAATTTATCCACGTCTTATCAAAACTTATTATCTATTTTTTTTAAGATTTACTTATTTGTTTCTTTATTTATGGTTCTGCTGGGTCTTCGTTGCTGCACAAGCTTTCTCTAGTTGACATGAGCAGGGACTACTCTCGAACTGTGGTATGTGGGCTTCTCATTGCCGTGGCTTTTGTTGTGGAGCTCGGACTCAAGAGTTCATGGGCTCATTAGCTGTGGCTCCCATACTCTAGACCATAGGCTCAGTAATTGTGGTGCATGGGCTTAGTTGCCCTGCAGTATGTGGGATCATTCCAGATTAGGGATCAAGCCTGTGTCCCCTGCTCCCCTCCATTATTCTTGCCTGGAGAATCCTATGGAGAGAGGAGCCTGGAGGGCTACAGTTCATAGGGTCTTAAAGAGTCGGACATGACTAAAGTGACTAAGCACACATACACACTATTTCTCCCTCAAGATCACATAACCCCAAAATTTGAATAATAGATATTCTTGACACAAAGTCCAAGGAAGGCTTGTATGTTTGGGGGAGCAGAATTACATTCTCTGATTCCCAGTGGAATCTGGCCGATGTCAATCAATGTTACCTGACAGAATCTCTCATGCAAATTGTTCAATCCACTAAAAAAGATCACGTTTTTTGAAGCTAAGTATCCAGATCTGAAGTCTGAAGCTTAGAACCGAAAGTGAAATATTCTGGGGGTAAACTGAGACATCTCAGAATCCATTTGTTTTTCAGTTCTGAATGACTGTACCAAGGAAAAGGATCTAATAGTAGATGATTCATGACTGCTATCTGAGGCATCTGATGAAGCCAGTTCCTGACTCCACTCCCTTTAATTAACTCCTTTAACTCTTAGGTCAACGGCATCAAAGTATGTGTGGTTTGTAAAGAATCCATCCAACTGCCAACTCGTTCTTGTGACTCTGAACTCATTTAACTTCTCTGGGAAAAGAGACCAACATTTCCTGTAAATTTTTCTCAGATGCTGTGCAGAACTCTACAGATCAGAATGTTAGCTCTGATAGGACCTTGTAACACCTCTGTCTCAGACTATTCTCTAGAGTGTTTTCAACTTAATATTTCCTGTTTTTTTTTTTTTTTCTCCTATTTTTCAACCTTGTTAATTCTCTTGTCACTGCTATAAGAAACCAGACCCAGCTGCTGCCCCAGTGCAATGACTCCATGTCAGAATCAGCAGGGTCTGCAGCCTCAGAGGAGAGCGCCCCCTACTGCTCAGGTGAGGGTCCCACAGGACAGAAGACTCTTCTCATTCCCCAGGTCAACGTCCCATTGTCCCATTTCTCTCTCCTCAGGCAGCAGACAGCTCCGCCTGGTGGACGGGGGCGGTCCCTGCGCCGGGAGAGTGGAGATCCTTGACCAGGGCTCCTGGGGCACCATCTGTGATGACGGCTGGGACCTGGACGATGCCCGCGTAGTGTGCAGACAGCTGGGCTGTGGAGAAGCCTTTGATGCCACTGTCTCTTCTTACTTTGGGGCGGGATCAGGGCTCATTTGGATGGACAACGTGAGGTGCACAGGAAAGGAGTCCCACGTGTGGAGGTGCCCCTCCCGGGGCTGGGGGAAGCACTACTGCGATCATAGCGAGGATGCAGGAGTCGTCTGCTCAGGTATGGTCAGTTCATTACCCACCAGCTGGGAGAAAGGAAAGTTCCAAGAAAGGTGGTGTCTGATCAGAGGGACAATAGGGGACGGGTGGGCTAGAGAGGACTGAGACAACTACCCCTCCTCCCTGAGTGCCCCGTAGCTGTGAGCAATGAGCTTCATATACTTTCCTCTTACAAGTCTCTGCTATTCTGTTCTCCAGTGGTCTTACTTGACACTAAAATAGCTTTATTTATTCTCCCAGGTAAAATACATCCTCATAATTTTTTTTCATAATTTACATTTTGTAAGAGTGAAACATTTGCTAACAGTCACATACACACTCTCTTTGCACAGGAAAGCTGTGAGAATCAGGGACAAAAATGAGGATGTGCTTTCCTGGGTGGAGTTTTTTCTATACAAACAGTGTGAGACATTATTTTGCACTAGGCTAGTATGATTGGAGGCTACTCCTACTATAGGAGGATATCATTTACATGTATAGAGGGTATCCCTACAGAGGATATCATTTAACAGATCAGAGATTCTTACGGATTTGTGCCAGATTTCAATTTTCTTTTGCAAAGATAGACATAAATGTTCATAGTTCTTTGATGGTAGAGAATTGTTGATGACATGCTCTGGGTCATATATTCTTCCATTGTTACTAGAAAAGTCTCTCTCTCAAATTTTTCCTTTAAAATATCTGTATAAATGCAAACTTTGGAGGAACACTTAGCCAAGCACTGACAAGTCAAAGGTGGAGGTAATAAAACTTGAATTTCTGTGTTTTATGTTAAGAGATTATGTAGTTTATACTTGATGATTTCAATGATATAAGATAATTGTGTTTGGGGGCTTATTTGTAGTAAGTGGACAAATATAAATTTTGAAGAAGGTGGAAAAGGTTTTATAGTAGCTGGGAGGAAGGAGAATGGCAATGGGAGCTGATGAAGGCAAGTGTGAGGTTCTCTGAGCAGCACTGAGGGGCCAGGTGTGGTGTGAAGGATGCTACGTGTGCCTAAAGACACAGGATGTGTACACAGCAAGAAATCAGACAAGGATATATCTTTATTATCTTTAATATCTTTACTCACATCAGTCTTCTATTTAATAATTTTCTTGGAATAATCACACAATTTTATTCTTCCATGTAAATTTTAAAATCAAGTAGAAAATG